>VZTL01055218.1:118945-142582 GCA_013400535.1 Scopus umbretta | reverse complement strand
CGCCGGGGGCGGGGCCAGGCGAGGGCGGGAGCCCGGCGCTGAGGCAACGCGCGGCGCTGAGGCGGCCTCGGGCCCCGCGATGCCCGGCCGGTTCCGTCCCGGTGCCGCCGGTCGGAGCCCCGGGGATCCCCGCTGCCCAGGACCTCCCTGGGAGCGCAGCACCGGCCTCTCGGGAGCAGGGAAGGGCGGTGAAGGATCAGGTTAGTAACGTCTGTTAAATCTGCTTTTTCCAGCCCTCCTCGTTCCGTACCGAGCAAACAGCTCGTTTGATGCGCTTGCTGATGCCAGCGAAAGGACAGCGCTTTGCAAAACCCGCCAGCGGTGCCCGGGAAGCGTTCGAGCTCTTCCTTCCAAAGCAAGTGAGGGTGTAGGCGAGATCGCCCCCGTAGCAGGGGGAGTCAGGAAATTAATACGCCAGAGCCCGCTCTCAGCTCAGTCCTCCAGCTGAAAATCCTACACTAGCTGCGGCTGCGACGGAAAAGATGCCGCAGGAACACCCAGGCAAAGGGAGAGCTCCCAAGGGAACGGGGCAGGAAAAAAGAAGGGATGGCAGGCAGGAGGGAGCCGGACTGCACTGAGAACAAGACAGACAGACCTCCCTTAGTGCAGGCAGAAAAGGGAAAAAGAAGAGTTGTTCCATTTTTCAAAGAGGCAGCACAGAGGAGACTGAATCACGTTACCCCGCCACAAGAACCAAAAGTCCTGCCACGGTGACTAAAAGTAGGCTGTTTCTACAAGCCCGCCTACAGCATACAGTTGGGGTAGGAGCACCTACCTTACAGGTAAAACAATTCTGCCGGTATGCAGAAAAACCAGTTACCTAAGGGAGGCTTCTCACCTTTCCAAACAGAAGGATTACCCAAGTTCCTTCAAAGGCACTCAGATACTTTGTGGAATAGTTTTTGCAGTGGTTGCTCACAAAAAAAAAAAACAACAAAACAACCCCGAAACAAAAAAACAAACCAAAAAACCTATGGCTTAGCTCAGAAAGCAGGGTAACAGCAGCAAACAGAACAGCTAAACAGAACAGACAGATAAGATTATGTTGGCTACCTCAAAAGCACATCTACTGCAGAACATAGACTAAACCTCTGGATCAAGCTTCCTGCTAGGCTGCTCTGTCAGTCAAGAAAGGTTAAAGATTTTCAAAATGTATGTTATCTTTGTGGTACTACAAATTGTGCGTAGACTTAATGAAAGATCAAAGTGCTCTGTCATTCTTATTAGGACATGAAGTTACTTCCATGGACATGACAAACCACCACAGCCGATGAAATGTTCTACAATTCAAGAAGCCCAGAGAAAATCAAAACCAGTTGTCCGCAGTGTACCTGTAAGTACACTGATACCTCCTACAAGCAGCCTGCACTTGCAGGGTGCGGGTGAAAGGTAGCAACAGCTCCACATAATACAAAACCCATCTGCTGATACAGTATTTCCGTGGTTCAGGAATCCTAAATACTTGGTGAGGGTCACAACTAGAATGCAGAACAAAAGTGCAGAGACCAACATGACGAGTAAAAAGTTAGGATGCTGCAGAAAAATCACAGAAGACAATATAACACTTTATTAAAAATTAGTGTTCCATTTAATGCACTGATAAAAGAAAAAACACTTTAATCAATAGCTAATATGGTTATACTGCATTAACTAAGTATTTTATCCATAAGGCTGACCCTTAAAAGTTAGACATAAAAATAAACACAGCCTGATGCTATAAGAAAACAGCTTGATCACAGAATGTCAGTTTAAACAAGATCAGCAATCATTATTTGCTATCCTCCCGATACAAAATATTATAGAAATCCAAAGTCCTTTACTACTATTAAACAAATTAAGCTTCAACATCCCTCTGAGGTAGGGGAGGGTTTTACCACCATTTTATTTCAGATGATGAAAAATTATGCACATACAGAAAAACTGACTTGCTGTACGTCACCGAGTTAGTGGCGAAGTTGGAAACAGGACTCATGCCCACTCATCTCTTAATAAAACCTCAGTTCTCCTAACAGAATGGATGGTGTGAAATTTGGCTGTAAAGATTTAATGCCAAGGATTGTCAGAGGATAGAATCTAATTGTGTAAGACAAAGACTGCTCTGCTGGGCCAGACAGATTCATTTAAGGTATACTTCATGAGTATTTCTAAGAGTGAATTGTGTCTGAAAAGTAAAAAACTCAAGGGAAAAAAAAAAATCTAATCAAAACCTCAGTTAGTGTTGCCGGTTCCAAGCAGAATGCAGCTTTTCAGTAACAGTATCGGTCCTGCCAATGCCCTCCCAGCCTTGGTCAGTTATTTTATATTTCAACGAGGAAGTGCAAGAGAGAAAAAGGCAGCGGAATGGAATATTACGATAGGATAAACGTCTCCTGTTCCAAAAACTAAATGTCAAGGTGAAGGTTAAATATTTAGTTGGGTCTTGGCATTTATCAAGCAGTTGGAGGCTGCTACCCTGCAGAGCTCTCTCTTTTGACATTATTGCCTAATTAACACCCATACTGAAGAGCTGTTTAACATAAGACATTCACTCAAGGCACGAAGTCTCCTCTGGAGAAAGACTGAGGCTGTTTTGCAATATGCAAGGACCCCATTACAGAAACATGCAACCCTTTATTACAGTACTCGGGTATAGATGTCAGTTAACGTCTTCCATTCATTCAGTCAGCTAATACAGTATTTGAAAGCACGAAAGTTCATGTAAATTCAGGAGTGAAGAGGACAGTAAGGTTTCAAAAGTAGCTCCAGCAGCTAATGAATTCTAGCTGATGTAGTTAGAATTTGTACATTACAAATGAGGCAAAAAGGCATTTCTTCCTCCCGAAGGCTACTATAAATTAACAGGCCCATCAGTAAAGCCATCCATTGGTGATGGTCTGTGTAGGAAGCCATTAGAAGTCTCTTAACTTGCAGATGAATGCATATAATTAGAAATCTATAGTCTTAATAGGGATCATAATTTGTGATCTTTAAAGCCAGCAGAGAAGAGTCTTAGGAAGCACAGCTGTTCGCTCTCTCTAGAAGTGGACAGCTTACTACAACTGAGTGCTGCAGTTCAAAATGGCATTATCCTTTTCAGTAATGCTTTTTCTCCATTATACCAGGTTGTAAAAATATGTTCTAGAATGTCTAGAATGTTCTTGTCAAAACAATTTATAGCCTTTAATTAAGGATGATTGAGATGAGAATACAAAGCATGTGTTACATCAAAACTACAGTATTCATAACTATCAGAACCTGGTAGTTCTGAGACTATAAATCAACATGCCATCATTTCAGTGGAAAGGACATTCAATTAACATCCTGTATTGGAGCAGTTTCAGATAAGCAGGACTCTTAAGAGTAAATATAGTGTTCTATCACTTGCATTAGAAAAATGTTCAACCCATGAACTGTGTAAGTGATGGCTGCATCCGTGTCTACATTTAGACTTACTGAGAGTTCACGTATATTATCCAATTATGCAAGCGCTCGGGTAAGAAATAACTCGGGGCATTCCAGATCTTACCAGAAACCCAAGTACAGCAGCCCTACCTAGGGGGGGATCTCCGATACCACAATCATTTTAGCCTTGTGCATGTCCAAATAGCACACTTCCCAGAACACACCTATAGGGAGGATTTCCCGATGTCCTCCCATGCCTATCCACCCACCAGCGGAGGGAAGTGTAGAACTGCTAGTCAAACCCAGCCGCAGGTGTTGAACTGGGATCTCTCAGCCACACCCAGAAAATCTTACCAGAACAAAGAACACTAAGACCATGGTTTTGAAACAGCTTTTGAATAGACAAAACTTTAGTGTTTATGCAATTAGGTTGTTACTCTGAGTAAAGCTGACAGACTGACGGAGTGTTCTGTGCCCAAACATGTTTAACATCAACCCAGTTCTAGTCATATCTTAATCTAAAAGCAGATGTTTTGTGATCAGTACTGACTGGGGGTAGAGAAGGGAGAGTGAATGGGGATGAGAGAAGAAGGTGAAATGAAAAGGATATCTGTACATATTTTTAAAAATTCATAACTGCTTGCAGTTCTTGCTGATATTCCACATTCCACAAATACCAAGAAGTTATTTTGCACTTTTTACAAGATTCTCACAACCCAGATGGTTCTCAAAACAGTTTGTTTCCAAGATTAATTTACTCTAAATTCAAATCAGAAATTAATACTACTTGTTGGCTATGGGAGACAGGGAAAAGAAAACCAACTAAACCAAAACACAAGCTTTTCTCTGCTTCTTGTAGTGTAATAATTCACAATTTGCATCCACTTCATTAATGAATCCCGGGAGTACAGAATCTAACCATGGAATGAAAGCCTCTGCCCTAGCACACAGATCTGACACTTACTCTCTTGCACACACTCCTTCCCATACCTGTACTCCCCAGAGAAAAGAAATGCAAAGGTGACATTTTTCTGCTTTTAAACTTCTTTTAAACACACTTTTGCAAGGCTACCACCATCACTTATTTAATCTGTTAACTTTCACTATGATAGTAACAAGAAAAAAAAACATATAAATCATTTGCCAAGAAACAGAAGTGCCACACATGAATTTTAAGTGGCAGTCTTATTGGCTACAAGATGAAAAAAAGTACAAGAAAATAAACTGAAGCTATTAAGTACAGCACAAAGACCCTATCACTACAGGCTCTGCTGGTAGCTTCAAAGCACCCACCACAGTGTAATTTAAATAGTATCAGTGGAGGGAAAAAATTTAAAAAGAAATCCACATCACGCTCTAGCAGAATTAAAGAAAAAAAAAAAAAACCACCACAAAAATCTTTGTCAAAACTAATCTCAGCAGCTGTATTTTCACTGGCACAATGGAAAAACCAGATGGAAAACAACAAATTACACAAAGCAATATAAAAAGAAAAAAGGTTATCAGAGTTTTAAAGAGGCCTTTCACAAAAAGGCAGGTGCATTACTGTGGCAATGCTACTTCCTGAATGTGAACAGAATGAAGTGAACGCCTGCCACATGTAGAGGCCTGGCTAGGCAATAAAATCCTGAAAGTTTGCAGCCATTAGGGTTTTCTTACCCGGCCTCAACAATTTCATTTTCAAAAGCCTAAATGAGTGGAAATAATTTTTTTGTTCCCTCCCCTGCTTCTATCACTACCAAGCCATCCACCATCTAAATTCTACTTACGACTTCACCGTTTTAATTTGGGATTATTTTCTTGTCAGGCTTTTGCAGTAATTCACTTTAAAACTTATGGGTAGATTTGGCACCGGTCAAAGCAGTTCACGAATAACCATCACAGAACATGAAGCTTCCATGTTCATGTGCAACATGGGAACGTAAGAGCAGTTGTGGAGCATACTCCACTGCTGTCATGTATTCACAGCTGCCAATGAGCTGCCATCAAGTCATAACTGTTTATGACAGTGGTAAAATTTGAATCTGCAACCTACAGCTGAAACGTAGAAGCAAACATTTGAAAAAATATATTAACAACTTCCATACTAAACTTGGAAGTGTTTCCCTAGATCCTGTTTGCAGAGCAGCGTTCACTCCAACCTTCTGAAAGGCCCTTTACAGTTAGCACCCAGCCAGCCAAGCACTTAGAATAAAAGTGATTTTTTTCAGTTTAAAATTCAGTATAAGCTACTCCTCTCTTGTGTCCAAAGCCGCCTGCAGTCTCACACTAGAACAAGATTGTTATGACTATTCTTCTCTTTCCACTTCAACTTCTCTGCTCTAGAAGGGATTCAGAACACAAAACTTGAATTCACCCTTTGGCATGTGAACATTATCTAGCATTATAAAATGTTGTTTAGCCTGTACTTCCCCAGTCACTGCCAGCTTTCCCCTGCTGCTTGAGAAATTTAACATCAAATAGTACTTTTGTGCCACAGGAGAAAACTAAGGTAAAACTAATTCCCCAGACTGCCATTGTTTATATAAACAGGATTACACTATCACAAGCCTAAAGAATGGCCACAATCTATTCCTGAAGCTTTCTTACTTGAAGAAGTTTCTTCCTTCACCATACCCATTTCTCCATCTCCCAAGACAAGTCACTACACATGTATTTAAATTGTCAAAGTTCTCTTATTTTTCACAAGGGGAGGGTTTTTTTGCTGACTTGACTCATCTCTTTGGAAGAGCCTGCCTTAGAATTAATGAGTTTTAAAGACAGCTATCTTGGAACACAAACTTTGGCATGGGTACTGGGGGAACGAGGTGGGAGAAACCACACGTGCAGTGCACCTGGCTATTGGATAGCTACCCATTTCTTCTGGGGGTTATCAGATGTAGTGTTTGCTACGAGCAGTCACGTTCAGGTGCTCTCCACCCCCTCTTCAGTATTATGATTGAAAAACTGGAAGTTCCATTATACAAACCCCTAAAAGGGCAGGTGTCTGGAAAAAAGATTTTCAAGTCACACCATCTCATTCAGGAAAAGCAGTACTTCTCACAGGAAGTAAGAAAACTGGCAAGTCATTAGATATGAAAGAGCACCCACAAACTGTCAGAATCGGTGTTCCAAACTCCATTCCTCACGTGGCATGAAAAGGGGGCCAGTCTGGATTTAAAGCACATGGTGCAAAAATTAACATCTTCGTTCTCAAAGCCCTTGGCCTTTAGTGTTGCTTTGTGCGCACAAACGCCCATTTGCTTCTCTAGGGAGCCAAGAAGCCAAATGAAGATCAATCCACAGAGTCCAACTGACCCCACCCTACTTCCTGATCTCCCTCAAAGTGTATCGACACAAGCCTTGACACCAAACCCGTTCTCCTCGACTGATATGCTAGTGGCCGAGCTGGCGGTCATCATAGGTGCTGTATCTCTTCACGTGGATTCGGCGCACTCGGTCACGAAGTTCAAAACCCTCGTCATCCTCACTGTGAGACGCCTGGCTTCGGCTCCTGCTTGTTGCTTCCAGCAGAGAGTTATCAGGAACCCGTGGTGTTTCATATAGTAAGACATTTAGTGTTTCCTCATAAATTCGTGCCTCAGGGAACTCAACCTACAAAAAACAGCACATGTCCTTTTCCTGATCTATATAGGATAACATGACTGGAACACATATCCGTAAGTAAAAAACATACTTGAACCATAAAAAGACATACACTATAAAGAGAGTAAAAAAAAATTGTAAATGAGAAAGATAAGCAAAGCAGTCTAATTCCTAGTAGAGGATTACTTACACCACCAGATCGCCTACATCACCTCTTCTTTTAGATTGTTCTAGAATGGAATACAGTATTTCTGACTCTGGAGTGCTAATGTTGGACCCTGGTCACCTTACCTGCTCCACTGCAAGTCAGAAGTTAACTCCTGAAGTTAGGGAAACTCTAGATTTATCATGCTAATCGTTATCATATTTTCATGCATGTAACTCATCTCTTTAGGAAGTACCGTGCTTGCAAGCAAGTCTTTAGGTAACCCTTCCAAAACCAGAGGTGGGAAGACTATGAAAAGAACTGCTGGAAATGTGGGGAAATCAAGATAGGTTGATTATTGGGAATCTGCACTCCTGCTGTACTTTTTTAACAGATATTCTACAGTTTTGCACATAAAAGCACAATGATAATAAAAATATCATGTTTCTAAACAGTGTTTGAGCTCAAGTTTCCATTTCATTAATTTCATCCCATCCAGGGCTGGGGTTATTCAGGTTGGGACAGATCAGTTTCAGTCTTCTCTTCGGCATATATTTTCCAACACTCTGGAGAAATTTATACTCCAAGACACAACCATTTAGTCCAATTACATACAACGATTACATCAGCACAAGTAAAACGCAGTACAAAGTAACTGCAATGAAGTAAACTTATGCAGGTATAATTAGGAGCAGAATTAGATCTTTACTTCATTTAATTAGAGAAGAATTTAAAGGCATTTACATGCTCTAGGGACACAAAGTCCATCAACTTCCTAAGAGACTAGCGCTAAAACGCATGTGCTTTCAGAATTACCTCAGTCTTTCCTTCTTCAAGCCTGCTACCATATTTATAATCTTCTCTGAATTCTAGTACGCAGCACCTTTTACCAAGACACCAGCTCATCCTGAAGCCCCCTGAGCAGCGAGCCGCATGTCACTGACCATCAATGCCAGTCAATAGTCAGGAGAGTTAGGATCAAAGCTTTCCCAATAAATAACACTGCTTGCCTCTAGCAGTTTGGCTGAAGTTATACAAAATCTGTATCCTTCTGCAATGTATCCTCAACCTCATTTTTTTTAAAACCTTAAGACAGGTACATAAAACTCCATTACCTTCGTTTGCTTCTTCTCTGTAGCATACACGATAGAGGTACAACAGACTTCAGCAAGCTTCCGACCCTGTCCATAGAAAGACCAGCAGCAGATTTCATCCCCTATAACATCCTTAATGAAAAGAACTCTGCCGTTGAATCGGAGAGAGAGTTTGTCGAACAGTTCTATGTTCTTCAGTAAGTTGTCATCTGAGTTACTGAAACACAGCAACAAAAGAAGGAATAAGGTTTTTGTGGTTTTTCAGCTCTATGAAATTTATATGCCTATTCCACCACAGTTTTAAGCATTGATCCAACTGCAGAATACAAATAAGTAGTGACTCATTGTCACATGCTGCCAAGAAAAGAGAGGGCAATAGCCAATTCCAGATACAAATAAGATGCTCTGATCCCCATGAGCAAACACACCAGCCTCTAGAGGTCAAATTATATAATTAATAACGACAGCACCATTTCCCAAATCATTACATCAACTACCTACAACTATCTCTTGACTGACGCTCAAGACAACTAAACCATATGCTAACTGCAGTTCTCTTTAGCTTAGTAACAGCAAGGCCAGAGAGTCAGCGCATGTTAGAAGGCCAGCTAAAAGGAAGGTGTTCTGCATGTAACACTAGTGATACCGTATACAAATTTCTAGGGTGAATACGTTATTTAGGAAACGTTTTATTGACAGCCAGCGCAATGTAGGATCTTAATTACTTTTCAAAGCAAGATCGAGATGTTCTAGAGGAAAAAAAAACCATAGTATTATAGCTTTAAAATCAAGTAAAGCTGTCAGAAAACCTGTCTTAAAATTTAAAATATTTTATTTAAATAACAACATCATGGCCAATCAACGTCCAATTTGACCAAGGAAAAAAAAAGCCCCAAAACCTAAAAGTCTTACTCCTCTGATATTAGCTTGAATGCAGCTGTATTGAAAGTAAGTACTCTGTGCCCCTTTGTCTCTTTTTATAGGTGGCTGGGAAATTATGTGTGGAAATTAGTGAACATATTATTGCCTAGACAAAGCCAGCTTTGCTAGTTTTAACAGTAAAATTTCTTACTTTTTAGACCCAGAAGCTCAAGGTTCACACCTTGCTGCCAAGAATCTACCCAGAGACATGACATCATCCTTTTGTATGCAGTATCTTAACTTTTGTAAACGGTCCACAAAGACTATGAAATACTTGTGAATCAAGACACTGCTAATTAGAACAGCCGACTGGTCTTTACGTAAAATACTTAGTCTGAGAAGTATTTTTCTTCAGATCTAAATCAAAAAAGCATGATACGCAACCAGACAAAATCTTCAGCTCGCAAGAATCATTTGATAAAGCAATCTGGGATTCAGCCAGCGACAAGTCCCAGGCTCTATCAAGGAGCAGAGCTGGGAAAAGAACGTAGAAGTCTTCATTATTAGACCACACTGACAACGTAACTGAGAAAGCTCCTTCTCTACCGTTGATTAGGAAGAATGAAAAAAAAAAAATAAATCTTTGCTTGCTAGCAGCCGGTGTGGAATTTTAAATAAAGATGCCTCATATAACCACCATCAAGGCATGCAGATTCATGTGCAAGGAGTAATTAGAACCCTACAGCTAGCTGAGATACCAGCACCTCCTGGTATCTAGGATTCTGTTGCTCTCATTACTAGTATGCTTACATTTCCAGACCCGTGGTGACTAATACGCTATTCTGTGCTTCCTTTAGCATCACGGCCGTAAGCTAAAGGGTAACACAGGGAGGAGTGCAATACCACTGGCAGATACAGAGTGCAGTCTGCTGAAAAACAGGCTGCTCTTCAGCACTCCCACAGGTAGCATTTCCTGACTACCTGAAATAGCATGATTGTCAGAATCCATCTCTCAGACAGACAGACAGTCTGTCTAGAGACAAAAACCTTCCAGGATTGCATCTCAGGCTGCAAAGGCTGAAAATGAGGATTCTGTGTAGCACAAAAGATTACTCACATCGCTTCAATGACTGGTTCGGGAAAACCCAAAGCCATTTTGATAGCATTGTAACAAAGGGATCATGATAGTCACAGCGTAAAAGTAAATAAGTAATGTTACTTTATATGGGAGGAAAGCCAGTAAAGTAAATTCTCGCCCTGGCCCTATCTGGGTCGGTCCTGAGCAGAACAGGTACTTCCCTCTGTAACCAAATAATTAATTCCTTTACAGGCACTGGAGGCGCTGGAACATCAAGAATTTCTGTAGGTGAGAGTAAGAGAGTGCTGGCAGAGGTATGTGCAGACTCAAAAGTAAAGCTAAACTGATGAGGTAAGGATTGTGGCTGCACTAGCCTTGCATTGACGAGGTAACGCTCTGTGTTGCGTTACCTAAGTTACATCTAGTTTCAGCCAATATTTATAGCTTCATCGTTCTTCTCTCGTCCCTTGTTTCTGTTCGCCTTTCTCACACAACTGAACGTTAGACTTCAACAGATACCGTTTCTTCTGTTCTCCCCCCATTTAGGTTCACATCAATCAAAAACTACTGCACTCAAATCCACAGAAGAGCACTGCTGTAATCCAAAAAAACCCAAACCCAAACAACCAACCGTACAAACCTCCCCCTGCCCCCAATTTAGGTCGTACCACATCGTCCTCCACTCCCATAGTCAAAGGGAAACTTTCTCGTTACAGCGGGGAAAAAACTGACATACCTGGTGTAGGAGTATTTGTTGTTGCTTCTATTATAAAGCAGCTTAACAACGGGCTATTGGGAGACAAAAAAGCAGAAAAGGTAAGTTCTGTGTTTGAATACATTTAGCAAAAATTCAGTTTCTTGCTAGATAGTTGTGAAAAAACAGTTACTTTCATTGATGATTCTATCAGTCTCTCTTCTTCTTTTGGAGATGTGATAATAGGGATGCTACAGACAGGTTCATACAACTCTTTCTTGTCCTGTTTTAAAGAAAGAAAAGAGGAAGTAAACTCAAGAGAGAGAAATGCTAAAGCTAACATCTCCTGCTGCTGTCTTCTCCAACCCCTCCAGCCATGTTCCCAAATCCTGTGCTGCAAAGGCAAAGCTCTGTGTTGCTATAGTAACCACACAGCATTACCTTGATCTGCAACCCAGAAACACAGTGGAGAGACTGCCTATCCCCAGAAGGCAGCAGTAATTGAAATACTGGGATGCAGGTGGATGTCCTTCTGAGCTACAGCAAGGACTCTGAGCCCGAGTCATATTTGGTTTAAGTGGGTTTATTATTCTGTCCTTTTCTGAAGAGAAGGATAGTAAGAGTTTGCACTAGTTTCAATCAACTCAAAACACTCTAGTATGTAAGAATATCAGCCACTATGAACTGAACATTTGGCAAGAACAGCATGTCACCGAAACGGACTTCAGCCCCTTGTGATACATAAGCAACAATCAAGAGTGTGTAGTACAGGCTGTGAGTCCAGATTCCTCATGTAGCAAATTAAGGAAAGCTCAATAGCTAATAGGAAAGCCTTAGAACATTTTGTTTTTAGAAGAAAGGCTTTAAATTCCAAACCAGAAGGGAAATTGTCAGTGTGGCTTTGCATTTCTTTCAATGGATTCAAGAAGCGTATTGAACCTAGTAAGTGAGGTATTTATCAATTACTATGTTCTGTCCTACAAGAAACACTTGTTTCACAATCTTAAGACTAATAATAAGGTATATGTACTGCACCTGGGCTAACCTTATTGAAATCAGCTTGTTCTGCTTTTCAATCAGCTGAACTCATAGGGACTAGTAAAGTGAATAAAGCTACTATGGGCTTACATATTTGCAAAGAGTGGGAGTAAACTGATACAAAGAGAAGTCCTTAAAGTAATCAGTGCTTACCATATAGGTATTTTTCTCCATTCAAAAGTTCAAACTTAGGAAAAAAGTTACCATGTTTTCAAAGATTCAAACCCATTCTGCCTATAAATATTATCTTATTAGAAGTGACATAACTTGGGGGAAATTTAGATAAATGCCATAAGGTCCTTTAAAACATATACTCAAAATAATCATGTTTACTCAGTTTCCTTTAAATTTATGGGGTTTATTTCATTTCACACAAGAGGAACTCATTCACTGTCTATTTCCTAAGTAAAATTTTAAAAATAGACACAGAAAAGAACCCGTCCCTCTATTTAAATGACAAATTGTGAATACAGCTGCTTCTTTATTCAAGCTCCTGGCATCCCTGTGAAGCAGAACAGTGCCGCTGTCCCCATGCTGAGGGGGCAGCTGGACAACCGAATGGGGGCACAAAGTGAAATGACATCTCCGAAGCGACAGGAACTCAGATCTGCATCTTGCACATTCTAGATTCATAGGATCATTGGGGGACAACCTTTCTCTCCTTACAAAGAAATAGCTCACTTGATAATGCAGCCACCTCACTAATGGCACTGAATGCCTTCAGAGCACAGGCAGCTCTGGCCTGGAAGGCTGTGTCATGATAGCACATCAGTCTGAAAACATTTCCAGGGAGATCATAAACTAAATTTCATCTCTTATTCAAAGCGTCGCAGAATCTCAGGTGTGCACACAGAGCAAGGATAACCATGGCTTTGATAAACGTACTGGATAAGATCTGACAACTTACCTGACTGCGGTCTCATTTTCTTCCCAGCCTGTCTTGTACATCTAAGACTGGATACCATCTCTACGGCCACGAAATATTCTCCTGAGTAAATTTTACAGGCTGCTTCTATTTCTTACCTGCAGGGCTGCTTGGCACATGTCCACTAAGCCCTGAATGAGATAATATTTGGCTTCTGCCATCAACTCTTTGATCTCCTGTCTGTGTTTCGGAAGTGCAATCGTGTCATCTCGGAGATAGTTTAAAATTGTTCCGAAGTGCTTCCCACAACGGTCTATAAGGATCCAGCCTGAAAAATAACCATTACATCATTTCAATCACCTCAGCATTGGGGGAAAGAAAAAGGTCCTCAGAGAGGTCAAATAAGCCTAACGTTTCCTGAAACTGCACATGACTCTCTTCCCATTTCAGCCAGTGCAAGTCTTTACTGACTTTGAGCAAACTGAATTAGGTTACAGAACAGAAACCGACAGCGGAACCACTCCTTTGGTACCTCCCCTATGTTCTCCCTACTTTCCAGCACCCCAAAAGAAAAGCCGCAAGCTAAAAATATTCGGCTTCCTATCACAAGACACTAAAATTGCTGCAGGAACCTGACTGCACTGTATCAGTTGATCAGTCAGTGGGCTGGCTGACCAAAATTATCATCCATGCTTCGTCTTTTCTGTATTAGGTTCTGATTAAAGGAACCTTTTCAGTTACTAGAGGAAGTCACCCATTTACATCTATTAAGGTTTGAACAGCTTGGATGGTTNAGCTGTGGTTCTTGTGCGTCTAGTGTGTTGTGCAAATTAAAATCTGTTAAAAGAAAAAGAAAAAGGAAAAAAAAAAAAGCTTATTGTTAGGTAGGTTTCTTCTTTTATTGAGAGGCTTGTCATATTCCCAGCAAAATGGGAGCGTGCTGTATTTGTATGGGAATAAATTTATTAACTGCTGCTACAGTGTAAAGCTGGGCAATTAGAAATTTATCACTAAGAAAGCGAAGGAAAGACTAGAAGAGAAAATTCACAAATGTTTGCAACAAGTAGATTTGGGATAAGTTCTGTGGCCTAAGGAGAAGGATTTGGCAGTTTACCAACCACGTCTTCTGCTGTTGTTCAAAGTTAGAGAGAGATGTTCCGAAGATGCTAAAAGGTAGACTAGCGCAGAAAACCTAGCGTGGGAAAAGGCCGTTCTAGTCTCCAAACAGGAGCAAACAACAGGACGGAGACAGGTCAGGAGGGAGCGGAGAGTGGATGCAGCACAGGAAACAGCAGCAGATGGACAGTTCTTGCAATTTTAGAACATCCCTCAAGTCACATTCACCAGGAAACAGGATGTCTGACTTGCTGGCAAAGAGCAGCAACGCAGGACATACACAGGCGGAGGGCTTAACACAGTGCCAAACTCTTTTCCATAATGTGGAAGGCAGGCAAAAAAGTGTTATTCTGGGATCTAAGTACAGCAAAGAACATTAGGAGAGTAGACTGAAAGCTGCTAGGTTCTCCAGCTGCAGCTGTCAGAACATGAACCTTGTGCTCCATTCAGGCTGAGGCTCTTACACAAAACTGCTGGACTAACTGGGTGTAGCTGTATGTAACGCTCAACAAGACCCAGCCTACTCCAGGGGAACTCGGTTCAAATGAGATGCAAATTCCACACTTGTTGGGTTGTTTCAGTTTAAGTAGACACGTTGTTGTTCATCAAGTTTAAACTGAGGTAATCTGGGTGTGCAGAAGAGCTTTTGCATGTGAGTGCTCAGAAGCACCAAGAGGTTAAATACTTGCCAGCCTCTCTCAGCCTCTTCTCCACAGTGCCACAACCCTCATTCCTAAGGTATCGTTTTGCCCTGGACTACTAACGAGAGGAAAATGAAAGCACTCGTAGCCATTGCTGGTACTGGTTGTCTTGTTCTACTCCCTCTAATTTATTATGGATGTTTATAACGCCAATACTCAGTGTCCAGCAGGAGGTGACGCACTACTTGACTGACGGCTAAATCCTGTCACAGCATTGTAAGCCACAAGCGGAACATGCTACTGGGAGGAGGAAAAGAAGAATTTTCAACACAGCAAGCAAGACTGTTCTGAGTTTTAAGGACGAAAACTGAGCGTCCCTTCCCACACGCGCATTTCGAATGATGCCACTGCATGACACCACACAAATGACAACCCACATACTGTCTGTTCGGTCTTCGCAACAACATCAACAGTCTGCATACCAGCTGCGATCGTAGGAAAGAGAACCAGTCCTTCCGCTAGTTAATTTTAGTAACAAAAGAACACATTTTTATAAAGCACAGAGGACTGTTAGCACCAATGGGAGCTGGCTGACTCATGTTCCAAGTTATTTTTGGAATACATCTTTCCCTACATCCTTAAATGAGGGTAGTCTTAAGACATTGAAAAAAAACCACCCCCAAGCCCTCGTTGTTTTATAAAATTCGCAACAACAAAAGACATTCCCTTACCTTCCTTGTCTGTGAGCACTTCCATTCTGCCGCTGAACATGGCCTTAAGCATCGTGTCGTGCCTGGTCAGTACTTGTACTGTAGTGTAATATAAAGAGCCCCCAACGTTTAGTCGCACATACTTGTTACCAAGGCTGCCCCCTTTGAAGCTGCAGGTTTTGGGCTTGGGCCCCACAGCCGGACAAAGGGTGGTGGTTAGACACGTGTCCCCCGACATCTCCTTCTGTAGGTAGATGACAACTCTGCAGAGCGTGGGCTTGATGGATTCCGCCGTGATTGGTGAGGAGTCACAAGTCACCAGACGAGGACGGCAAGGCAAAGGCGGTCATAACCGATGGACCCTTGAAACAGAAATGTCTAAGGTCAACACAGAAGCCTGGATTGTCCATTCTCAACAAAAACACGAACCCCCGTTAAAGAAGAGATACTTTCAGTAGATTCCTGAGGATGCATCTCTGCACATTGTGACAAAACAAGATTCAGCTGTTTTTCAGACAACTTACGCAGCAATACAATGCAGTCAAGTGACCGTTGCATTACGGTTAGTGAGACACGCTAAACTTTTCCGGATTTCCTGCTATGTCATCTTCAGCCAACACTACAAACACCATACAATACTGCAGTCCAAGTTTAAACGCTAGCTGGAATCCGGCTTCCTCTCAACTTCCCAAAAGAACGCAACTCTTTTTGTGCAGAGCCGAAACACAATGGAAGAGCTTTCTGCCCTTCCTTCAGCTGGGGTTTGTTTTTTAACTGGAGACACTTACAAATGTCTCTTCAAATGCCTTGACGCTGAAATGCTGGACCATAACATTCCATTTTCTGGCTACTCCTTTCACTCAAAACTCTTCTTCCTCCATCCTAGAATGCCGAGCAGTTGATGTAGTCTTAATTAAAAAAAANTTGGAGTAGTTTTGATAAAAAAAAAAAAAAAAAAAAATTAAGCTGCCCCCCCCGCCCCAGTATGTCCAATCTTTGGAATATTCGTCTCAGTTAAAAAGCCAGCTAGCCATTCACTGCTTCTTTCTCTCCCCAGTCTCACCACTCTTACCTTTCCATCGACAATGAGCTCAAAATGGACATAAACAAATAAAAGAATGAAACTCTAACGAACCAGATCTGAAGTTCTTTAACCGGAAAAGTACAAATACAAGTTTCTTACCTATCCTTCTTCAAATAACTATTGTTCTCAAAACCACATTGCTGTTGGGTTTTTTTGTTGTTGTTTTGTTAAAACTCTTTCAGACTAGAAATGTCTCCTCCCTTCTCTGTTCTGTCTCTATGGCACATGATTAACCTTTTATAAATAAATATAATAACCTGCTAATTATATTGTTATTCTCCCTACATCCCTCTGCCTTCTCACCCCACCTCAGCTTTCAACACAGAAAAAAGGCAGAGCCATCCATCTGTACAGCAAATTACTTGGCAGCTGCAGATGGTTATCCTACAATTGCCAGAGATTTGAGTAACTACCGAACTTAGAACAACGCCTAAAACCTAACGTTACTCTGCGATTCCTAGCGCAATTATTCTAACCAAGCAAACACTACTAACAAGGTCTATTAAGTAACAAGCAATTAAAATATTGCACAGATCATCAAGACACGAACCAATTCTAAGAATTTTAGTGCCAAAAAAGCTCAGTCTGTCTGTAAGCGCTTTAACTGGAACTCCCGCTGGCTGCCATCATTCCTTACTTTCAACTGATCACCATAAAACGCAATAGCAAGCTTCGGCCGACATCTGGGCAAGGCAAAGTTGCTTCCAACTACATCACCGGAGTGAAGTAGCCCACGAGCAAACCTAAGTCCACGGCAACTGCACGCTACACATGGAATTGGCCAGAAAAGTAACTCCCGACTGGTAAGCAGGCGGCAGCAGCTCCAAAAACTGTGCACCGTGGTCACGGTGTTTATAAAAAGTTCATGACTCGGAGCAGCTCCGGGTTACCGAGAAATCACCCAGAAACTGGCCAGGCCTTGCGAGGCACACACTTCCCCCTAATGAGCCACAGGCTGTACCACGATCCCTTACCAGTAAGGAAATCAAGACCAGAAGCGACTACACCTTGTCTCGCAGTTAAGACCTGTAGTAACAACGGAAATACGCCTCCGGTCTACACGTTTGTCCTCCACGTCCCGCCTGGCTCCAAGCCCTCGGCAGTGCCTTCTTCGGAGCGAAGGCGCGTCCGCAGAGACGGCCAGGCCGATTCTCTAACGGGAGGCATCCCGACGCAGGCAGCGCTCCCCCGTTTCAGCGGCGATCCGCCTGACCGCGTTCACTGGAATCAACCTTCCGTCAGTTCTACCGCCTCAGGCCTTTACTTCTCTGCGCAAGCAGAAGGCAGCCAAACGGGAGCAGACTCCCCTGCCGAGCCGGCCGCTCTAACGCGTTCCCTGACGCAGAGGCCCGGAGGCTTTTGCTGCGGGCAGCCACGCAGCCTTCACTGCCCCCGCTCGCAGAAAGGGAGACCGCCCACGCCCCCTCCTCCCCGCCTCCCGGGGGGACACACCGCGGAACAGCGGCCGCGCCGGGCCGCAGCGGCTCACCGGGAGGAAGGCCCCGAGCCCCCAGCCCCGCGGCGCGGCTCGCAAGCCCCGGCTCCTCCGGCGCCCGGCCGCTGCTCCCCGNGGGGCGCGGCCCTGACGGCCCGCCAGCCCGGCCCAGCGCCCCTCGGAGGCCGGGAGAAGGGCCCGGGCGGCGGCCCGGCGCACCCAGGCCGCCTCGGGGCCTTTCCCTGACCCCTCTTCGGGCCCCGCGGCGAGGACGGCCTGACAGGGCGCTTGCTCGCAGCGAGCTCCGAGAACGCAAGCCGCCTCCGAAAACTGCCTCGCCTGGAGTAGAAGCGTTAGGCCTCGTTGGGGGCGTTTCGAACAGCACTTGACAGTTTTTTTTCTTTTCTTTGCAGAAATAGTAGAGTTTCAAAAAATAGTGGGCAGCTTGATCGAACTTGTTGATCAACTGGCAAAAGCTGCTGAAAGCGAGAAGATGAAGGTACTCCGCCATTAATTACTGGCTTGTCGTGTGCTCTGCTCCGTAGCGTGCATGCGAAAACAGATCTCTCCCTTCCTCCTTTTACAGCATAAGCAATCCTCTCCTGTCAGCCTCCTGCAGGCGTTTCCGTGGTAGTTGACGTCTCTCTGTCTGCAATGCAAAAGCACAGGGCTTTTTGATCGATATTAACGCCTAGAAGACTTCTATAGGCGCGCTCAGAGTGCCGCATTACTCCGGCATTCAACAGTCCTGCTGTTGCTGCTTGTCTCTAGTTGCACGTAAAGAGAACGTGTATTTTTTAATCACTCCTACTAGTAGAGCTTTGTCCTCAGGAGGCAGAGAGGCTCTGGGAGGAGGAGGAGGAGGAGAAGGGCTTTCTAAAGACCAGATCAGTGAATAGCTCTACAGCTACCTTTGAAATTCTCTGTATTTCCACATGACACCAAGCGGTGTGGGGTTTTTTACATGTTGTTGCGGAGACAGAAACTAACGTTTAGTGCGATTGTAGGTCATTGCTTTTTTCCTCGTTTGTTCTGGGGAAAAAAATATAACCAGAGCTTGTCTATCTGTTAGACCAGTCAGCAGTGATCAGTTTGTATTGGCAGAGGAGTCAGTGGCTTTTGTTCCTTGAGTTTGAAGGAAGTCTCAAACGCCTTAATCGGCCCAGCCTCTACGGGGACAGTGTGCCTGTCCCAACAACTGTTCCGCATCCAGGTGCCGCCCTCCTTTATTGTTAGCGTGGCTGGAACGCATCAAAATCAACCTGCTAGTAGCGACAGGGATTAAAAAATATTTAAAAACCAATACAACCACATTACTGCCCATCCTGTTTTGACAGGCCATTGGTGCACGAAATTTGCTGAAGTCTATAGCAAAGCAAAGGGAAGCTCAGGAACAGCAACTTCAGGCTTTAATAGCTGAGAAAAAGATGCAGCTGGAAAGGTAAGTTTTCCATTAAATACTTTTGGGGTATTACGTAGGCTGGAAGGTCAATCGCGCCATCTGCGCTTGGCTGCGGGACGCTGCCTAAGCTTGTTCAAACAGTCCGTCGCAGCGAAGGTGCGTCCTCCTGCACAAAGCACGGGGGGAACCATGCAGAGCCGCAAGCCCGGAGCCAACTCGAGGCCCCCTCCGCCGCTCCTCAGGACGGTTCACCTCTGACGACTCTGGGGCTCGACAAACGGAGGCGGCAGGAGATCACGCAGTTGAAGAAACGAGCAAAAACTGTGATACAGCGCCACGTGTCCGGCTTGCAAAGGCACTTTGGAACTGCAAGGTCTAGCTCGTGCAGCGGCTGCTCTGCAGATGACTCAGCGCGTGGCCCGACTGTCCTTCGCCACGGACCCGTGAACGTCGTCCTGACCCACCTGAGACGGGCTGGGTGCAGCTGGTAACCGCTTCTGTTTTTTTCTTTCAGATACCGAATAGAGTACGAGACTCTGTGTAAAATCGAAGCAGACCAGAACGAATTCATTGACCAATTCATTTTTCAGAAATAGAAGATTTTCAAGATAAAGACTAACTAACTTGGAAACTTGACCATTCCAGAATCTCAAGAATTCAAAAAATATGCAATTTTTCACTGTGTATGAATGATGGTTTGTAGAAATGGAAGTGTCTTTTAATTCGGTGTGAATTACGCTAAAAGTGGCAATAAGGAGGGCTTGCTAGCAGATGTAAAGACTGTTCTGTCCTTTGATTTTATAAAAGTTTTGTACAGTTAGTAGTTCCAATTCAAATTATAGTTGAATTAATACTACTGTTGCTATGGCTTTTACTTTTTTGAAGCGTACAGCTCTTTCAAAAAAATCGGAAAATAAATTACTGCTTTCAGACTTTCTGGATATACCAGAATTAGTTGCTTCTGCTATGCTGGTTTTGAGCTTAAGGGTTTGTTTGCAACTCCCTGGCTAGCCATAATGATTTTCCAGTATGTAGTATTTTCCATGTCTGTAAAGACACACACAACACAGAATCAGCGCTAACTTTTATCTGTAGTGACCCGATTATTTTTTTTCTTTAGAGTTAGGGGGAAAAAAAACCAGACATTTATGACTACCAGAACGGAGCAATTGCAGACACGCAAAAAAAGCGGAAAATAGAGCAGCATTAAGAGCTTTAACCTATGCCTGAGGTATGTCCGTACAGGTAACAATATTGGAGTTCTTTCACGGGCATGGAACTGCAAACTGCTGCGCCATTCTGAGGGTGGAGCGACACCAGGAGCGCGTATAAACTATAAATACGACTGTGACATTTAAAAACCGAACGCCTGCGATCTGAAATCCAGCCTTACGTTGAAGTGCAAATCGATGCATTTCATGTCTGTCTTCAGGCAACCAAATACGGAAACGTTGGCCTTCTCGAAGCCTGCGGGAGGTTTTAAATTTTAAACCAGTGAAGTCCTGCGATACAAAGGCAGTGACTGAAAAGTCACCTCGGTGACCTGTAACTTTACGCAAGTCTCCAAGTTTGATTCTTGCAGATCAGATTGAGAACTTAAAAAAGTAATTAAAAAAAAAAAACCCACCAGCCCCGAGTTTCTGTCAGTAGTAGGTTTTATTTATTCTAACATGCATATATTTACCGTGTGAACTGTCTACGAGCTCATGGTCATTTTAAGTTCCTTTCATTCATTCCCTTAGGAAGATTAAAGGCAGTTTAATGCGTTTAGTTACTACAAGTGATTTCATGGAAGGGAGAAAATTACAGATCCTTGTTTACAATTCCTGAAGTACTTCACAATCCTCTAGGAAGTATGCCTCATTGTCAAACAAAGCTCGCTTTAAGCATTCAGAAATCCAGATTTTTGGCACGTTTATCGCTGCTCAGACATTTACAATTAATCGAAACTGAAGCAGAGCAAAGGAAGGAGCGAGGAAGAATTCTTACATGATTTGAAATGCTTCAAAAGCATAGCTTTGCAAATCTGTGTATAATCGGTTACAGATTTTGCAGAATATGCTCTTGGAAGACAAATTTCTTAAGTGTTTTTTCTAACGGTCATCTTGGAAAAAGGGAACTTGAAAGAAAAGCATCAGCTGTAGCCCCCCCACCCCGTCGCAGCTACGCGTCAAACGGTTATTCGCTCCCCCGTGACAGATACGGTACCGCACAAAACCGACGGCGGGAGAGGAGCGAGGTCCCTCCGCCTGCGTGCGCCCAGAAACCGCGTGGCGTTGCCGATGCAGGCGTCCGCCAGAGCTACTTCTGATCAGAGCGGCGCTGGAAACTCAAATCGGTTCACACTCTCCTTGCAGGAGCCAGGTGCTCTGGTAAGAGCTGCTGCAGCCAGCAAGGCGAGGCAGACGTTTGTCCCAGAGGACCATGTCGGCGCAGGGTCTGAATCAAAACCAGTATGAGCGTTGTGCTTAGGGCTGTGGTGGTGGGCTACTTCCTTTTCCTTTTCTCCACGTGGTTGTAATGGGGGTTGTAGAGCATGGTAAAAAGAATCAGAAGCGGTATCAGCAAGTACGGCATATATACAGACAGCAGAATCAGGCGCTCGCGTTGTGTCTGGGGTCCCAAATGCTCAGACTTTGAGAAGTCATGGAACAGTATATGCGCCAGGATAGCGAACAAAGTTGTGGCTACGTGGGTGGAGTAGATAATTGCCGGAGTCCTTATCCATTTGCAGCCACCTGGATAGAAGCAAAAAAGGAACGATATTTAAGTGTTTTGAAAGAAGCAGAATTCAGTGGCTTTTAAATTAACAGAACGTGAACTACTGTGTCCGACAGGATGAGCCGTACGTCACATTACACAGGCAGCAGAAAAAGCCATGTACTAGAAGCAACCCAGGAAAATCGTCTACGGAAATTTAGAACGATGGTGCGATCGTGAATGATTTAAAGTAACGAAATGAGTACACGGGCTCGACCCAGAACTCTGTCTACCTCGGAAGCGTGCCAGATGTCACAAATCGACGCTGGTTACGCATAAATGGCTGCAACGGGAAAGGGCCTATAGGCAGTTTTCATTTCCAAGAGGCCGTATTCTGTGCTGCTTTCTCAGGGAAAAGTCGCTGTGAAAACAGCACAGCACGCGGCTCCACGTGCTACGTCCCTACAATTGCTTAAGACCGATAAACAAACTTTCCCTGCCGTAGAGAAAGCGAGTGGTTAGGCCGAAATGCTGCCCAGGACGTATTCTTACGCTTGTTTCATACCAACCTTTTAAGAAGGCGTATGCTGCAACGGGGAAGAAAGGCATTTGCAAGAAGGCTTCGCAATATATGAACGCCTTAAACCACGCTGGGGGCTGGAGCATCATGGGGTCTCTAAAGGTGGCTGCGTACCACTGCAGCAGCTCCCTCAGCTTCAGAAAAAGAACAAAACCACAGATTAGTCGTGAACGTCGACCGCAACAGGGGCAGAACGGTGACCCTCATCGGGCGCTCAGATGAAGCTGTCACTGCAGCGGGAAGGTCAAGCGATCGCATCTCGGTACACAAGGCTTCAGGCGGCAATTCAGTTTTAACGGGGACTACATTTCTGAAGTCTTTAAAGTGATGAACCCTTCCCATTAGGGATATATTAAATTTGCACTACAGGCAGTTTTAGGATTACTACAGCATTAAGTGCAGTTGCCTTCTAAAAACTGCGTCCGCCGTGTCATTTCTTACCGGAAAAATACCCAAACAACAAGAGCTGCACCCTGACGTGAGCAGCTATCGAAGAATTCTTGTATTTTTCTCTTTCCGACCCTCCTATGCCCACTGAGGTGGGCTCAACCTTGCAAACGCCTCCAGGCCCTTGCCGTGTCTGACCAGGAGGCGCGACCCCAGCCAGGTCCCGCCAAGGCACGAGGAGCCTGTGGCCTCGGTCGCCCCCGGCCCACCAGGTTGGCGGCCGGCTGCCGCTGCTCCGGCAGCTTGGCCTAAGAATTTCGGCTTGGCGAGTGGCAATTAGTTTCCATGAGAGAGATGTAAAATTCCAGCATGGCTTTAAGCTGGACTTTGAACGGAGAGATAGGCATTGAGATTTGCTAGTTAACTATTAATTCAGATTGGTTTCTATAATGGAGCGATTCTACAGGCAATTCTAATGGCAAAGATCAAATTCAGTAACGGTGAAGCTGGGGTGGGAAGTTGTGGCTGCTCTCCTCCCTGTGGCGAGAGCCGAAGCGATTGTCTTCCCTCCAGCTATTACCTTAGTTGACTCTGCTATGTTTATCGTCTTCTGTAAGTTTATGCAAAACCCAGCAAACCAGAGATTTTTACTAATAAATCTGTTCGCTAGCACGCTGCTTCTGCAGCGGTAACAGTTCGCTTTCACGTTCCTGGCAGGAGTACGAGCAACAGCCGGGACGGGGGAGCGGCGGAGGCAGTGACAGCCCCACGCGGGGCGTGCGGCGGCCTGCTCGGCGTCGCGGCGGCCTCCGGGCGTCGAGGCGGGCCGCGGCAGGTCGGG
>VZTL01055218.1:80108-109236 GCA_013400535.1 Scopus umbretta | reverse complement strand
AAAAAAAAAGAAAAAAAAAGATGATGATGGGGGAAAGGAAGTCTCAATTTTCACTTAGAAGAAAGCAAAACCACAAACCTACTGAAAAAAGAAACCAAAACCCCCAACCAAAGAAAAAAAAAGAATCCCATAGATAGTAGGCCAGGCACTGCTGCAAAGAAAATTCCTACTATGGAGTGTGTTACTTCCAAGTCTGATACTCCTAAATTTTTTTTTTTTTTAATTAAAGGAAATAAACCATTGCACACATGTGCAGCCACACACATATACCTCTGTATTCTTCCCATGAAAATTCAAATAGCTTTCATATTAGCTAGTGAATGCAGGTGTTGGGAAGAGCCATTAAGGCAGGAAGAATTATACAGAGTGCTTCACTAGCGTGCGTGATTAATTACTACTGAGATTTGAATATACTAGCCGGCAGAAATTACTCAAACATTCTGCCTAAAATATAACAAATCGATTGAAAGCTGGCTAGCATGCTTATGGAACAATATTCACTGACAAACTTTGGATGGATCCACAGGATTTCCAGAACTGCATTGACTCTACACAGACTTTTAATTGGTATGCAATGCTAATATTTGACAGGCATCTGTTGCTTCTACCTGTTTAGCAAAGCAAATGAATGAGTTGTTGTAAATTTGTCAGTATATGTAAAAATTACACCTCCACAGCGACATCATTCTAAGTTAAACCTGAAGTACCAAATACAGCACTAAGCACTTCTCAGCCTCAGTTCCCAAGTGCTGTCTATAGAATATCATGCTTTTTCTAATATAACGAGTTTTCTAACTAATAAGTACCGTCTACACAAAAAAGCACTTTCATCCAAGCACTGTGATCAAGCAGGTTTCATCCACGTATTGGGGCAGAAAAATATGATTACATTCCTTACTTAGGGAAGCTGCTGTATCCAATACAAATGAAAGATGCACTTTTTTTGGTACGCTTTTGCCCCTTGTCTGCAGCTCGTCTGCCATTCCAGAAGCATCTGGTTATACGCAGCTTTTGGGGACAGCATTTTCTCAGCGAACTGCAATCAAGTCCACAGCTAGAGGTCAGAAAACAGTCCTGACGAGTACTAGCAAGGGCGGAAGAAATTGGTAAAAACTGAATTGCTGTAAGATTTGATTATCGTGGAATTAATGGCCAGGTCTTTTGGCAAGTGAAGTGCATCATACCGGACTTCTCTCCTCCACAACAGAGAATGCAAGGACCACAGCAGGGAGGGAATGAACTCCGCCACACTGTACTTCTAGAAGTGGGTCAGCACATGACTGCCAGTGAAGTCCAAACCACTCCTCGCGGTACGCTGTGAATGTGGGAGGAGACGCTCTTCCTAGGGCTGCCAGCTGAGCAACTTTATCAATTCACTTGAATTTAGTTTGAAGTAAAATTTTTAAATACAGAACTGACAAAGAAGTCTACGTAGTATGCAAATTTTCATTATGCCAACACACAGTGGGGTGGGGTTTTTTACATCAGAAGCTTCATGCATTAATCTAATTTTACATAAAGCAGCGAAATGCTTTACCCCTTAACTCCTACTATGCTCACCTACATGGATTAAAAATAATTTCTGCGACACAGTAATCACCAGTTTCTAACTTGGTTTTCTCTCCCTATTCATCTAATTAAGAAACTGGTAACATTCAGCTATATATAGCCAGCAAAATCTCCGTTTTAAAAGATGAAAAGCCCTGGATTTGCATTCAAACATGAAGTGTTCTTGAAGCTGAAAACAGAGAAATATCGTTAAAGAAATCAGCTAGATGCACTGTAACCCCCTATTTCCAAGTTGCAAATGAGCAGACCAACTCCAGAGACTGTTCAACTTCAGTTGCACTCCATGAGAAATGATTGTTGTTTTCCTCAACAGACACAGAACCAACTGCTTACAGTTTATTTCTTATGACTTAGTGGCTATAGGATGTTAGATCTGTATTGGAAACATTTTATACCATGTCACCTCACTTGCTTTTTAGTATTCCCATCATTCAATGGGAATATTCAATGGACACACAGTTTTGGAGGCTTGTACAAGAACAGCCGTATCGCTGGGATTAGAAAATCAGAAGATTCACATTCTTATAGTCATTCCAGTTCTTGATAAAACATCCTGGTTTAACGAACTGAACAAGGCTAACAAATAAATTCCAGAGTTCTTGCTTACTACCACCAAGAGCGCAACTACTGCGCTTTGGAAATGTCAAACAATTATCAAATTATCAGAATTTAAAACCAGTGTATTTTTATTTATATTTTTATACATAAAGTTTAGTGGATATATTTGTCCCAGCTTCAATCGCTATAAAACTTTTTTTTTTTTTTTTAAAAACATCTCAAACCTTGAAAGTGCAGGACTATGTGCTTAGAAGTTACAACTCTTCTAGCATGTGATAGCAAAAAAAAAAAAAAAGACTTGATTTGTTTTAAAACTGGTAGAGAAAGCCTTAAGGAAATCCTCCCATTATTAATGTTAAAGGAAAAAATAACCTGTCATAAAATGGAATAGAGACAACTTGATGTAGTGAATCAAAAGTGCCATGGAGGTAGAACTCCCACATCTTAATAATATAGCAGAATTTATATTCAGTGCTCATTTCTATGGTAACTACTATTGTGGTGAGTAGACATTTGAGAAGTTACTTCACCATGCAGAAAATAAAGATGCAAACTTAAATACTGGAAAGATTTGATGTATTAACACGTACGGGTTACTGGTTTTGTTAATTTTCACTATCTAACAATCAGAAAAATTACCATATTGGATGGACATATTGCTTTATTACTGCACTGTGGATTCCTGCACACGCATTTCTTTCTAACTATTACTAGGGCATTTCATTTGCCCTTTTAATTGTCCAGTCAGCATAATGACATCATCCTGTCTTTTTTTCTCCATGTTGGCTTTTTTTTTCTAAAATCACTTTTACTTCAGTTACGTTGCACGTTGTATCTCAGTTTTCGGTATCTTGTTAAGCTGCTCAGGAACAGCTCGGGTCACTGCGCAGATGTGTGAGGGGACCCCTTGGTGCCGAGCTGCTGGGCTGTTCTGTTTAGGGCTCTGGATAATGGGCGATTTCCACTTCTGACGCTCTTGATCCTGTCAGTACAGGAGTCCCTCCAGGGCTTTCGGAACTATACTGTCAATTTTAATTTATGTCTCTTGCTAATATTATCACTTAAATTTAACATCTTCACTCAAAACAGCTATCAAAACACTGTCGCTTCAAAAAAAGGAGACTTTCACCTGCATCATGAAGTCAAACAAAACATACAAGACAGAAGCCAGAAATGCACTTTACTAGCGGAAGAAACACCTTGTGGCAATAGTAGTTTGAATAACTACACCATTAACCCAAGCCACTGCAACACCACAACCACCTTTGGTAAACTTAACCCGGTTTACAGGCAGAGACAGCTCCGAGATTAAATATCCAGAGTATTTATGAGCAGACGTGCCATGAGAATTTAATCAAGATGTGGAACACCGCGATGATGCAGCAGTAGTAACCTGCACAGAGGAAATCCTAACTTATGGGGGCTGGTTGCAGGGTTATCTTGGCCAAGCGTGAAAAATCTCCAGCACTCTCCAGCTATACCTGTTTATGAGGACCCCTGAGTATATGTGCCTTGGCGCCTTCACAAGCCGTCCTCATTGCTTCCAGCGACGGTGTTCCCAACAGGTCTGTGATCAAATCCAACTGTAGGTATAGACCATATAAATTTGAGATCTTAGGCATCTATTAATATATTTCAGTATGACAGCAGATTCTTAAGCTAACAGAATTTACATTTAAGGTATGACTCAGTTCAAACCCACTATTTTATAGATAGCAAATTACAAATATTAACGTATACATTTAGTAGAGAACAAATACAAACATTTGTAATTTCACTGAAAAAACCCTAACAGATTTCCAGTTTGGGAGCTTTCTTTGTTTACAGGCTTAGTAAAATATTTTATTGCACTTTAAAAGTCAATTTTACATTGTTAAGAAAATTGTTAAGTACGGGTGCGCTAAGAACTGGTTAATGGTACGTTACTCATTCTAAAGCCCAAATATTCTCAGTTGAATGCCAGCATTGCATACCAATATGCCACACAAAATTACCCACCAAAAACAGGTCAACTACTACTTTACACAAAATATTTTGCCATCAACAGGAATAAAACTACAGAAAATGGGGACACCCCCCCTTAGAACTACACTACAAACACACTATATAAAAAAATTCCAAAATATGAGAAAAATAAGTTTAAAAAAGAAGTAAATCTGTCCAGCACCAGAGGAAGGAAAAGGCGTGGTGCTGCTTATAAGGAAAACAAAAGCTACCTAAAAAAGAGCCAAGATGATGCTGTGTTTAAAACTGGTCTAAACTTCAAATGAAATTACATTTCATTCACCTTTTTCATTTTGGAAATCAACAGAGAAGCTTTCACTGTATTTCTACAAAAGCGTGTGCATATACTCCTTTAGTGAATAAAAACAACCACGAAAAACCCCTGTATAAGTCGAACAAAATGAAATAAAAAAGTCTCGTCAGTGGTGAGATCAGCACCCTGGTTCCAAGTGTTCCCTTGTGACCACCATGCACCCGCGCTAACGAGCAACTGCAGAGCTCTCCTCTGAGAATAAAGCCATTATCATCATTATACAGGCCTTGTGTGCATGCAAATCACCCGCTGCGGACTGTTGGTAGAACATTGCAAAACGTGGCTGCTGTTTACACACCAAACTGTGTAACTCTTCAGTTGGTGCGTTCTCTCCGTCTTTCCCCGCTCTCCAGCGGACGCACTGGTCTGTCCAGTGCCTCCAGGTACACGCAACGTCCTTAGCTCGGTACCGAACGCCGCGTCCTCCCGTGTGCCTTGGCACTGTGCGGCCAGGGCTAGCGTTAACTTCACAGAGGAGTGACAGCAAAGGACCTACGTTTGTAAGGAGGTGGAAAACCAGACAGGGGAAAAAAAAAAAATCCCCCACCTTGAGGTTTTTAGATGTGAAAAATATATCATTGAGAAATAGACACGTGGAGCTGATATCATAAAAGATCCATGTCTTTACAAAATAGAAAAAGTAATCTAATAAATTATAGCAGCGTATCAGGGAATGTAGACCCTATTTTTCAGCCAACTACTCCTGAAGCACACAGCAATGATGTGTTAATATACGCTTATAGCAATATATATAGATATGGATATACACACTTTATTCTAATGTTTACAAGAAAAAACACTAAAAACAATTTTCATAATGATCTCCTGAAAGTTCATGCTTAACATCTCTCAAGATATAAATTCTCATCTTAGTCCATACATTTCCAATACACTCACAGAAGAGTTTTGTTTAGACGTCTGATCTCATTATCTAGATGCACGTCGTCAGTCATTACACATATTTTCCTGAAGTATTACAAAACGTATTTTGAAATTTTAGTGTAAAAATAGAAAAAATATTACAAAACATTAATTTTGAATTCAACTGACCTCAGTTGCATGGAATGTCAAGCCTTTTGGGTATATACAACGAATGTACGTTATTACATGATTATTTTAGGCCAGAAGAAGTGCACTTTCCAAGCTGCCACTGCCTGCGCTCTGGTTTGCACTGAGCGTCCTGGAGCACAGGCGCTGGGCTCCTCTAGACAAGCCTGACTGGAGGATGCACTTCCTGAGAACATCTGGAGGTGCTTCACCTGCCGGTGGGCATCCAGCCTCTGCAACCAGACCAGGCCCACTCCAAAGCACATCTCTCCACTCCGAGTTGTGGAAAATGGGGGTGTCAGGTCCTCAGCACCAACTGCCTCGCCCTACAGATCCCCTCCTGCTGGTGTGCACTAAGTGCTCGAGTAAGCACTGCTGAAGTCAGAAACGCAAGAACGGTATCCAGCAACAAGCACACCCTTGGTATACCGATGCGTGAACCAGCGAGCCTCTCCCCTCTGCGTACATGCGTGCTGACATGTCAAAGCCCGGCTGCACAACATGCCAGAAATGCAAATTCATGAACGTGCTACAGCCCACGGGAAACAGCTACACTAGGCTGGCAGCATCTGCCCAATTCTCCTTTCTTCCTGATGCTCTGATCCTTCCAAATGGATTCTGCTTACTGTCTCAGGCATGTGACCGGTTATCTTTGAGGAGAATTAAGTAATAATCAGCAAAAACAGACTAGAGGAACTGGCTAACCTGGGAAGGCGGTTAAAACTCAGCACTCTATAACCTGCCTTTTACGAAACAGCATGCAGACTAGTCTGTACAGCAGAGAAAGGCATTTGCTCCCACAGACAGTCAGAAAGTCAGAGATCACCCATCCTGTACCACAGATGCACTAAAAGATAAAATTAGATGTCTTAAATGTTTCTGGACATATAGTTAAAAATAACTTGTATTTGCACCTTTAAAAAATGAATTTTTAAACAAAAATAGAAAGATTGTATCATACAAAAATGCTAACTAGTCTAAATAGTATCAATAAACAACAAAAATAAGTGGTGTTAGGAAATACTATATTTGACACTGTTTCTGATTATCTAAGTGTCAGCAAAGATTATCTCACTTCTTACTTCTGTAAGAAATCCCACAAGATCCTTATCAAAAGTTAGCTATTGTAACTTGAGTAAGCAACTTAGATACATGCATCACTTTCAACACGATACCAACCAAAGTTTAAAATACCAAAATCACCAGTTCCAGTCTGGTTTATAACATAAAGCTTTATTCATTTTCTTCATCACAGATTTGACTTAAAAACTCCGGTACAGTCAGTTTTAAAATGATCTCTTCCCTGTTTTTTCTACCAGGAAAACTTTAGCCTGATGATGGCTATCTTGGCATCAGAGAGTTTTAGCTGTCCTGGTTAACTCCACTGGGCATATGGGATAACCATTTTTAGTGCACAGTCTACGCTAAGGGCACGGCACAGGCTTGAGGGAAGACCGTAACGTTGACTAGCCCAAGGCACTTCTACAGACTCAATCCACCTTTCAAAAACACTCAATTTCTCAGAGCAAAATTGAAATGTATACGGTGATCACTCCTTAAACCATTCTACTGCACAGGGATTATAAAAGATCTAGGAACTCTTATGTAACTTTATACAACTTTTCAGTCAAATAAAGTGAACACCACCCAATATAACCCAGCCCATAATGCTATTCTTGAGTTATCTGATGAATGGCTTTACACTTTAAATTTCAAGGATAGCCAAGGCTATCAAATTCCACGTATGTTTAGCTTCAGTGTAGCAAAAGATCAAAGATTAGAAAAACAGGAGATCTTAAATATTTTTGAGGCTGCAACAGAAGAGCTGTCAATTTAACTAGTAGTTCTGATTATTGCCTTCCTCCTCTGCAGTCTCTTCACAAGGGTAAGAGAGAGGTGTCTTTTGGGAGGACGTCTACTTTTTGTCATACAAGGCATCAGTGCTGCCTAGAACGACTAGCAAGTCCCCCCTTGGGAGCACTACTAGATAGGTACCACTAGACAGGATGCAGCACTGAAAAAACACATGCACAACATCATTTTAAATACACAAGTGTTGAAAACAGCATGCTAAGGTGAATGTCTCCCAGATGTGAAAATGCTATTTGCATAAACTAACAAGAAAAGTATAGAGTTTGGAATGTCACCTTTAACAAAAGTCTAGAATGTGGTTTTACTTCTTGTCAATCAATATACATAATCTCACAATTTTAGTGCTATGTGGTTTCTAATCTATAGATGAATACTAGCAACACTGAAGATAAACATTTTTATGTCAGCACATTTTGTTCCTTCTCTTAGACAGAAGTATAAACGCATTCATCTCCAGTATCTTGCTGCAGACATTATTTTCTATCTACTGTCAAAATAGCACTTCAAGATTATGAGAGATACATATGTATATTCTATTAGCTTGCTTACTGTTGGAATGGCGATGAAGTATTCTGGTGCATCTCACGTTTTTATACCTAGCCACAGCTATACAACATAAAAAAAATATTCAATACCTTCTTGCACACTTGACTGTTACTAAAATGAAGCAGTCTGAGCAATACTATTAATTGGCAGTTTAAATAGTTCAAGTGACAATACTGTATCTCCAGTTATACCTTGACAGAAAACTTACTACTTTCTCGTATTAGTTGGTACAAAAAGCTTGATCCCAGTTGTATCACCTTTACCTTATCTGAATAAAATGCCACAGCAGGCTTTGGTACTGCAGCAGATTACAGGGGATTACAAAAAAAAACAAAAAAACCAAAAAAAACCCAAACAAAAAACACATTTCAAAAGCTAACATTAATAATCACTATTGTTAATACTGTCTGGGAGCTATCATTTCAGTGTTTCAAAGTAGCTTGGTTTTTTGCCTGTGTGTAAACCAAGCAAAACAAAAGCAAGTCTGAGGTTCAAAATGCATCAGTATAACTGATTCCATTAAATTATGCAGTAGAAAAATTTTTAAAGGGAAATTTAATTATACCTGCTGTATGGGACTCTGTGCCTGAAACAATATTCTTCGCCCAAGTAATTCTGCAAAGATACAGCCTACAGACCAGATGTCAATAGCATTGCTGTAGTGACGGCTGCCCATCAGGATTTCTGGAGCTCGATAATACTGAGTGACAACTTCCTGAGTCATGTGACGAGATTCATCTAATTCTTCCACCCTGGCCAATCCAAAATCACAAATCTAAATTGAGAAGGTAAATAAAAAAATTAAAATAACCAAAACACTTAATGCATTTCAAATAGGTAACCTTCTGGTAATGAAGCAGGAAATTCCAAACCAGCATTTAAATAAATCAGATAATCTGCTGTAACTGTATAAGCAAAGGGAAAGGGGAATAGGAAGAAATTATGCTACTTTATTCCACATCCATTTAAACTTTCTATAATTATATTTGAAATCACAATACATTTTTAGTTGGCATTACATTATTTATAATCTAGAAGATTAAAAAACTTTGCACTAAAAAAAAAAATTTACACACTGCCAACCTCTAGGTAAGGAATATTTCATCCCGAACCAGATTTCATTTGTTCATGACATGCCTCAAAACGTTACATAAAGATTCAGCCTTCAACTCACTTTGGTTCTGAGAATTTTGAAAAATTTCTTGAACCAGAAGGGTTAAGAAAACAGACCAAAACGTTCACAGTTAGGATGCTTAGCAAATCAGTGTAAACAGAACTTAATTTTTTTTATATTTGGCATAGCTATACAGCATGCCAAAGCCCTCCAAAATATCATATGCTTAAGAAGTTAATGGAAGAGCCTTGGGCATTCTGTATTGCCTTTACTTTGACTAGCACACTGAACACTAACATTGCAATACCTGAAGAAACTGCCTGCCTTTCTCAACTGCTGAGGGCACGAGAGATCCCACGCAAGTCAAACAAAAGAATTGTGTCTATCTTGTTTTCATAGATTTGGGGAGAGGTAGGGAGAAAAGGGGAAAGGAAGATGTCTGTTTCATTTATAATTTTTAAAGAACCTATGAGATTTTTTTCTTTCAGGGAAAGCGTTCACGTTAATTTTTTTTGTTTAAAAAAATAACAACTGATTTGTAATGAACAGCATACACATATGTACATTTTCAATAAATTTAAGTAGCACCTTAAGAACACAGTTGCTGTTCACAAGTAGGTTCCCTGGTTTAATGTCTCGATGTAAAATGCCAGCAGAATGTAGATATTTCAGACCTGAAATATTAAACGAAATTAAAATAAATACCTTTTTTCCTTTTAAAAGAAGTTTAAGGCTGATAACATTTTCCTGGAAGGTCTTGCAACTCCTGATCAGCAAAGACTTTGCCATTGGCTCATTTTTTTTATGATTCTAACTTCCAGTCTCTAGTATACACTCAAGTCACTCAATGAAAGGATAAATCTTTTGGAGTATACAAACTAGACATAGCAAGCAATTTAAGTAGTCTTTTTTTTTTTTTCTTTTAAATTTAAAAAACCCCAAAACAAACAAAACCCAAAACATCATCTCGCTGGTTATGACACGGCTACTCTGCTAACCACAACACTGGAATATTGACATAGACTTCTTACTGCTCCGTTTCCCAATAGCAATTTTAACCTCTGCAGCAGTAAAATTTCCTAAGTAACAGCTGCACTTCAGAAATAAACTCAGATTAAACCCAAGCTAATTTGCATTTTTTTTTTTTTTGAAAATCACTTTTTTCAAACTAAAACCTCATAAGCAAGCAGCAGATAATGTAAAACAAGGCTAAGAGAATATAGGCCCAAATGACAGTAAAGCCTAGGCCCTTTTCTTAACTTTATTAGTACAAAAATTCAAAGCTAGAGCTCATGAACTTAGAACATCTGATCACGGCCATTGGGCATGTTTCTAACATTTAGGTCGTTTGGGAAGAAAGATAACCTATGCTTCCTGTGTGCTTTTGCTGTCCCTGAAGCTATAATTCTGATCTTTTTAAGAAAATGGAAGTAATGCAGAAAGCACCTCACTAAAAAATACAGTGGAAGAAAGTATACCAACATGAAGTTGTTTATCCACATGAACTATAGTAGTCTTTGTCTATGAAGCATGGTAAATGGAAAAATGGCTGCAATTCAAGTAGGGTCAGATAGAGCAAAAATAAATATTAGCATTAAACTGGGGAACACTAGGCTTTCAGGTCAAATGCTTGGGCAAATGGCATGAGAATTCAAGTAACTCTTGAACAAACTTTAACTGACAGTTCTGCGTTGCCATTTGGATAGAAAATTAAGAGTCTTGAGTGTTTCCCCAGTCATCAAACTCAGTAATCACAGAGGCACAAATGCCTTTTGTCCTTTAGGAGTATAAATATTTTCTCTAGCACAACAGGTACCTGGAATAGCCCATACTAATTCTGGATACAATCTAGATTTCTTTGCTCTGCTCTTTATGAATACGATCTACTACTTATTTACTACCAGATAAAACCAACTGTTTAATTTCAGCTTATTCCAGTGAAAATACTCAAATAAAGCCAATGGAAAAGCAGCTGGACTAACACTGATCAGATGTTCAAAAGACAAGCAGAGTAATCTCATTTCTTAGTTAAAGTTTCCAAATGGACTAAAAAACAATAAATCAAGTTTAAAATTACTATTATGGTAAATTGCTTTAGCTAAAAATCAAACTTTAGCGGTCTGTACCATAACAATTGAAACTAGACTGTTCTCCAGAACACCTGAAGTGGGTATGGTTACATACATTTATCAAGTTGGCTCTGTCTCGGTGTCCCTTCTGTACCTTGACTCAAAAAGCGTTGGCGGACTGTTAAAACACACACACCCATCTTAAGACATTCACAGGCCATTGAGAAAGCCTTTGCAGCTGAAGCGTAAGTCTTGCCATCTTTACCCATGACTATGATGGAGAGCAGCAGGCCTGCCATATTCTTCTAATCAGAATAATTAATGCTCACTATTCATTCATAATATGAAATAAAAATAACAAGTTTCCACAGGAAACTTACTCAAGATGAGGATGTCTTGAGAATAAACATTAAGAAACAGAAAAAAAAATACTACTACAACATAATTTTCATTAAATTTAAAAGAAGAAAAAATTACCTCTTAAAATCTGGTAAAGAAAAACTTTGACATGATCCGAGCTGAGTGGCTGAGGAGAGACGATAATCTTATGGAGGTCACTCTGCATCAATTCAGTGACAACATATCTTCAATTTATTAGTTAAGGCAAAAGCAGAAAGTCCAGCACATAATCTCTTGAAACATTTACTCTAACTCCTAGGAATTTGAGCTCTTACAGGTCAGAGCTATCGAGTAAAGAATAAAGCTTCTTCAGAGGTCAAGTCTCCAGACTCTTACAAGAATGAAAATTAAAAAAAACGGGTTGTGAAAGAAAACAGATTACTCAATAAAGTAGTGTTTGTATTACGGTAGATGTTACAAAATTATTCTAAAGTCAAATTACAACTCAGAAAACAAAATCAAATTTTAATATAATTAATAGCATCTTGAAACCTTTAAATTTTCCCTTAAGATCGGTAAGCCACAAATTACAGACAACTAAAGTAGCATCTTCATAGTAGACATAGAGCAACATGGTTTAACCAGCCAAACTGGCAAGTGCAAGCCTGCGAAAGTCAGTGATCAAAAGTACCTTGCAGGTTGCTCAGAACCAGTAATGCAGACTTTTAAAATACATACGCTTCCCTAAATCTGCCCGGTAGCCACTATTTTACCTTCGCAAGCATCACATACACATGCATACAAATCCCAGTCATAAACATAAAACCTCTTCTGAGTTGTAACAGCAGAAGAAAAAGACGACCGACCCCAAACTTCTACCTGGAGGAAAAACAAACAAAAGAAAACTAAACCAAAAACCCCACCCCAGAAACCACTATTTCACATACTTATAGACATGCAGAACACACAATAGTCATGCTCACTGATAACTCACACAAATACTTGAAGATACAAAGAGTTGTATATGCTGTGGCTTATACTATGGTAAGGTGTGGATTAAGAAGGGTATTATGTTTATTCCGGAAGCACTAAAAATACTAAATATATAACATTTCAAAAGTGGAAAAATATGGATGACACAAGCAGCATATCTTAACCTACAAAATCAATATCATAGTGTCAATTTCCTGACTATGTTACAGCAATAAAACACATGCAAAAATCGTTACAATAAACACTCGGGATACTACAGACCTACGCTGCCCATGAGCTGTACAGGGCAGTTAGCGACAGGCAGCTTTTCCTGCGGCCAGCGATGAAGAGCCTGCCGAGTTGCAGAGGAGCCGCCTCTGCTGTACTCCATTCACGAACACCACCGGTAAATTGACTTTTGATTCTGGAGCTGTGGTTTCAGAACAGAGTCTAAAGCAAAACCACAGCACTTCAACTTTCAAGAAGGACTGAACTTGCAGTACTGAGAATTTTCAACTTTTACAACAAATAAGCTTGATAATTAAGAAAGTACTGCTTTAAAAGCTACCTTTGGCAGTCGCGTTTGAAACAAAAAACTCTGGTATGATTACATTTGTGGCTGAAGAAGGTAAACCACGGTAGCCATATGTTAACTGAACTTCTACTTTACGGCAAGGTATCAAGTGTCTCGCCGAGTCCCCTGCATTAAGCATTACGAGTCACACCAAGCCCTGCAGCATTCAAAAGAGACAAAAACGCGTCAGAGAGGTGCTGCACACTGCCAAGGTCGTGCAAAAGATCAAGGAGAGAGTTAGAAATAAAACTGCATCTCCTGGGCCCCGATCTACTATCTCCCCTGGTGTACCAGGTTCATTTACAGTTCAAGGTAAAGCGGTAGTCAGCTCTCGGCCTTCCAAAAATACAAACCGATCAGCTGTAAGAACCGGCAACAGCTCAGTTGCCCTCCTGCGACTGGGTGCTACCTGAACGCTGGAGCGCGTACAGCTTTGCCTTCCACTCCGCAGGAAGAACGAGGGTTTCGCCGTGCACGAGGAAGTTACACGCTTCAGTTCGGCTTGTCCTCCGCATCTGCCGTGCACAAGCTCCAGTAACTTCATGAACTCACCGACCTCGTGGTGGTATTTTTACGAGTGTGCCGACCCGACCTTTTCTCTGAAAGCAAAGCTAACTAGGTCAACGCTGAGGGTTTTGTTTTGTTTTTAAATCTCACCATTATCCTGTAGGAGCCTGTCAGTTGGTTCAATGCTCTTTATAACCAGCTCTGCTACATATCAAATCTGAAATATAATAGCAAACCCTGACTTCAGTTAAGATAGTTATCTCTCAGGAACGACAGTAAGCAAGTCAGCTTCAGCAGAACCTTCTACTTGTTCTTACCATTATCACCAATTAATTGGCACAGGTCAAGCTGCACTTATAACAATCTAGAGAAAACTTGCATTTTTCTTTCGTCTCTACGTAATCAATGTTCTCCTTCCATCTGTTGCTCTGCAAACCCTATCCGGCCAAATCCGTATCAGCCAAATTGTTCATCTGCCATCAGCACACTACACAAAAGTTCATTTTAGAAATGAAATATTGCCCACTTTTTGACCAAAACCCCGCCAAATTAAAATTGCATTCATAAAGAAAAAACCCAACCCTGCAGCACCATAATTTCTAGTCCTCTAATTTTTCTTTTGCTTTTGCAAAGGCCCTCTTAAATATTTATACTGGCCTTTAAAAATTTCTTTTCTACCTTATGGCTGCAACAAATCTTTACATCTCATTTTTAATGTAGAATATTAAAAAAATCCAAAAGCATTACTCTGCACTTTATCATAATAAGATTTTTGTTTTGCTACGCCACAAATCCTCCTAAATCTCAATCCCAAGCATAATGTCTCCCAGATGTCTCAACTAGTTGCCATGCCAACTAAAGCAGCTTAAATTAAATGAGGGCCTGAAATGGCACCTGCACCACTCCAGGTCTGTTGCGCATTAAATAAAGCTCTCTTGACAGGGGCTCAGAGGTGCCATTAACTTGAACAGCAGCTATCTGATTATTGTCTCTAGATAATTTAATGAGGGTCTCTAAACAAGAGCGAAAGCAGCACTTGCTTGATGTTCCTGCCTTTTACAAATGTGGCAGCTTCTTAAACAGCTGGTACCCAAGTGGGTCAATGACTTTACTCCGGCCAGTACTATAAATGTTTAGCAGAAACAAACTACAAAAACCCTACGGGATGTCAATCAACTATTCATCCAGGTACCTGCAGTTTTCTTTTTTAAGTCGAACCATAAAATATGCTGGCTACAGGGTGGTCACTGGAGCTGTAACGTGCAGCTAAGCTGAACATTACTACCAGATAAAAATTGCTACTGACAGCACTAATTAGTTAAGTAGCTGTATAAAATTAGAACTACAAATGTACCAATTTGCTTCAGAATAATTATTAAGGCAAATGCACAGCACAAAAGAACTTCACTTACTCTGTTGACTGGGAGACCTGCTGACTTGGGAAAACTTTACAAAGTGACAGGCAAATTCTAAAAAGCAATAAAGTACACTCTGTGATGTGGTATTCTTATAATGACTTGGATCCCTCTTTATGAGATCTCTGCATGCCTCAAAACTCAATTCTATAGACTGTTTTTCTGGGAAGAGGCCAGCACACTCTGAACAAGTTCTGGGGTAGGTGGATTAGCTGGTTGCTAACAGTGGAGTGGAGGTGTCTATCTGCATGATACTGCAAGAAACACACTTTTTTAAAAAAAAACAAAACAAAAACTCTTTCTTATATATTTCACGATTTTCTATAAAACGAGGACAAGGGCTTTTCTCCTATTTTAATATACGTTAGTTATACTTGTTTTTACATTAGGATCATCAAGCTTAGTTTGTGATGCCACCTCTGTTCTCTTCTAACTCTGCAGACTTCATAGCGTCCTAGTAGAAATATTTCTGGAACATCCTCACTTCGTATCAACACCCAAAACATGAAAAAAAAAAGACTTGGTCCTTGTAAAAACAGTGCAACAATTATTAAAGAAATTTAATGAATCTAATGCCTGTCTAAATTATTTTTTATGTTTAAAATTTGCTGACTCTTCTCTTACAGGTGAAGTTACGGATACAGGTATATTTGCCAACAAGTCACCTCTAATTATGCAATGCGGAAATGGCAATGTATGGCATGTGTCGAAGACCACTGACAAGCAACAGCAGAAGCTTTTTGGAGGGACACGGTTTTGGAGTCAGAGGAAAAAAAAAATAAAGATGACAGTTTTTCATACCAGGAAGAAAATACTGAAATTCCATTTGAATCTTACTTCTGTGTAAGGTAAGGGGTTCAGAGCTCTTGATGAGTTCCTGATAGGGAGAAAATTCATCCTTTCAACCTAATTGAGCTGGGGTAGGACAAGAGAAGCGCTTAGGTGAAGCAGCAGCTCCCACCTCCTCACTCCTGCTCAGTTTCAAAACTCCTCAGGAGCTGGAGTTCGCAGCCTTCCACAAAAGCACCATGTCATCAATCAGCTCTGAGTTAATGGCATTGGTATTAATCACCTGCAGTTTAGTAGCGCCGTATTTGGTATTATGTACAATTAAATCACTAATTTTCATATCAAAATAATTGTATCTCTGTATTTGTAAAACAAAGCTTGAATGCTGTGGAAGCTCTGTTTTGGGAAAGACAAATACATCTGGCACATCACACCTGCGCGACTGTGTATAGGCTTGTTGTGACAAGTTTTCCTGGCTGCGTACCGTGGTTAGCAAGAGTAAGACATTCAGGTTTTCTGGTGTCAGTAAAAAACACGTCTGAAATGGAACGGTGAGCCATTCCCCAGAGGTATGGCAGGACGCAGTTTGCAGAATACAAAAATAAACTCCACTACTTCCGCATTAATTTCAAAATTTCACTTGGTTATTTGATTATTTGGTCTTGAGGTTACCTGAGTTTGATATTCAAATGAGAAATGCATTTGCGCTACAAAGCACTTCTTGCAGATCACTATTCTGGTATTTTAAGTGCTTATGGACAGACGCAGTAAAATGATCAAATACTGCCATGAGTAGAAAAAAGCAAAACGGTGCAAGGGGGAATGTGGATTAATCAGTAGTAGATCTGTGGATAAATTACTAACTGCTGTCGATAATTTATTCTACAAGTAGCTTTTAAAACAGATTAAAAAAAAAAAAAATGCAACGCCAAATGTCAAACATGCAGTGTAAAGAGTTCCTAGGCAAAGTTAACATTTTAAAACCTTCTCTCACAGTGTCACTTCAGGTTGTTGAAAAGTCAATTCATAATCCTTAAGTTAGGAATTAAGATAATTTATTATTGAGCATCTATAAAAGGTTTAAAATTAAAAAGACAGAGGGGTAAATTTCAGTCTATTTTTACGGAACCATTGACAGCCAGGCACATACTACCAGCAGATTCTACTTGAAAGATCACTGCTTGAATACGTGATATTCAACTTTAAAATCCCCCTGGTATTTCCCCATGTGTACACAATCTTCTCAGTAGAAGTAACTTCCTGTCAATGCACACTAGGGAAAACGTTTTCAGTTCCAGGCAATATTATCCAACTAGATCTTGCAAACACTGGAATAAAGGTATTACAACTTTACTGCTGAATAAAGCAAAATTTTAACCCAAGGCAAAAAGAGTCTCCCATTATAGAGAGAATAGAGCCATTTTGGCAGACAGCTCATTCAAGCAGACATCTAGGACTCTCTCTCATCCAGTTTACTGGTTTGACAATAACACCACCACGCTTTCATTACCTGTAGAAAGTACACCAAGCTGTTCTGTTCTCATGAATATCTAGTGAGAATCTAAGTCACAGTTCTGCCTGACCCAACAATATAAACTGTTGTGTTACCAGCTGCAAATCGGCAACCTGTAGCCTTCTACGGAGTATACTAACCCTCTTAATCCTTGGGGTCCCTGTTCAATGTGTTTGTGCATTGGCCCAGAGAACTTGCTGCGATGACATTTCAGAAGGGTACTTAAACAAGGAAACCCTTTCTAAGGATGCTGTGAAAGAAGAGGAAGCCCGAGCCTACGCTACTTGGTACCCCAACAGTGTTGACACTGTCCCTTTTGCTAGCTCAAGGAACCAAATCTTACCTTGTCCCCATCTACCCTCCTCCACCCTACATATATGAGGGATTTACTCTGTAATCTGCCAGAAAACTGTTCTTTCACCTCTTGATAAGATCAATGGGAAGGAATTGCTGCACACCTTTGCTTTTACTAGTGTTAAAATCCTTCCAAGTCAGTGTAACAAGACTGACAGAAGTGATGTCTTTTCAGCTGCTTCTAACATTCACTTTAATGGAAAAAGTTCTCAAAAAGTTACTACAGAAACTTAAAAGAGAATGTCTGTGTTATCTCCAGTTGAAGAATTCAGTATTATAATCAATTGCAGAAGATTTTGTAATTGGAAAAAAGAGAGCCAGAAATCATTGAATCGTTTAGGCTGGAAAAGACCTTTAAGATCATCAAGTCCAGCCATAAACCAAACGCTGCCAAATCAGTTCAATCAAGAATGAACAGATATGTTAATTGTAATGAAATGCTTTTTTAGATGCTCTAGCAAGATCTGTGAGTCACTATTCACCTTTATAACTGATACGCTTTAAAGCCACGTCAGTCCACCTAGGAACACAGGCATACAACAGCACCAAAACATCATGCAAGCTTGTGTATTGGGGATTATACTTCTGCTCCACCAAGGGAAGTTGATGATTGCAGGGATAAGCCTTGATCTTCAGCTTAATGATGAACTTAATGACGAACATATAAAACCTAAAATTCACTAACAAACTCTTTTTCATTTATTTTCTCAAGACAGACATCCAGAATAATATATGCTCGATTATCTATTCATTTTTGCACTAGGTGATATTGGCAAAAATATCAATACCCGGATAAGATGTTAAATGCTCAGAAAGATTTTCAATCTAAAACCTCATTATACATTCAAATTATATCTCAATCTAAGAGTTTGCAAAGAATTTACATTCTAAACCAAAAATCTCACTAGATTAAAATTCCTTAATTCATCACCAGTTTTCTGAGAAATCTTTTAATTTATCATCCAAATTTTGTCAGTTTTATAATGAGTTCTCTTTACAAAATATACTTCACAATTCTTGCTAGTACCTATGAGACACTGAATAATTGAAACTAACTCTACCAGTTCATTTGCAACACATCATTCATACCATTTTAGTCATTCTTTTACTACTTTTCTTTCTTTCCTCAAAAAGGGCACTGCAACTCCTTTAGAAAGAATAAAGGAAATCAAGGAGTACCAACTCAATCCCTTTACACTTTTATCACTGCTCAGTATACCTTATTGTGAAAATGGAACGTCACTACGGTATCTTTAGGAACTATACTAGTGGATCAACAAAAGAATTTTTTACAATTGTGCCCCCCAAATATGGAACATAGTTACCTGATCTTCTTAGAATGAATCTGCAGTAAGTTCTTCTTATACTACAGTAAGCAGAAGCACATGCAATTAAAAATGTGCACATAAATTGAAACACCTATTCATCCATTCTTCTAATAAATTTAAGGGTCATAAGTGCACTTACTGCAATTACTTCAACAGAAAGGAGAAAGAAGACTACAAAGCAAATAGTCTTCTATTACCAATATTAGAGTCAAGAAATTCAAACAAATAATAATAAAAAAAAGAGCGCCCTGTAACATACTAGTCAGAATGACTTAAAATCAGTTAACCATGAAGGAAACTAACTTTTCTGGTTTTATATACAAAACTTGGCAGTAGCTAAGCTCATAAAAATAAGCTTATCCCATTTAAATATTCTTGACTGTACAATTACACAGAAGGAGTAATCCTTAACCTAGATCTGATTTATAACTCATATGACTTGTTATAAAATGAGGGCACTGAACTTCTGCAAATAACCAAACTCCCATTTTTGAAGACTACTCATATGCTGTTCGCATGAAAGAAGTATCAAAGCAAAATTTAAAAGCTTTATCTAACATTCATACGAAAAAGCCCTAATATAGTACAGCAATATTTTCAACCAATCAGTAAATCACACTGTACTTTGGTTAAAATCACCAAGTTTAAAATACACCTACTTTCTTCACCAATCAATTCAAGGTATTATAAATAGATCAAACCATATTTCACAAAGTTCAGTTTATCTAAAAATAAAGAATGACAATTTTCCACCCATTAATTGTCTTGTAAAGTGGGTCATACAAAAAAGCAGCTAAAACCTATCAGTAATTAAAAAATAACCTTCCAAAGTCTAACCATACAAGTAAGCTGGTGCACTCAAACCTCAAGGAGCAGCTCCACTGAAGACTGACACGAACGTAAGAAAGCTACTTGTAGGATAAGCAGAATGCATGATGTGGATTTCTGTGGGACAGGGAAATTTCTTCTAAACCTAACTATTACCATGCATCCAGGTAACAGAAAAAGCTCTCAGGTCCCAATTACGACTGTATGAGAACTATAGAACTTCGGAAAATAAACCCAAATCCTCCATCAGGACACTTTCTATGTGTTCCTGAACGTACATGCATACGTTTTTAGACGAAAACTGACTGGCAGCTTACTTAAGCTTATAACAGACATTTCATTATGCCTTGCCCGATTTACAGAGAGATTTTTGGTAACAATTTTGGTTTTGGGAGGAAGTTTTTATTTGCACAATTTGGTCACGAATTATAAACTCGAAAGGCAATGCAACCCAAGCTGTAAAAGGAGCTGCAGTATAATGAGATGACACATAACTGAATATGCTATGATCCAAGTGTTTGCTTTCAACAATTCAGCAGTGAGTTTAATTTTCAGTGTTTGCTTTTGGGGTTTTCCATAGAAAACACAGAAGTCTATTAGCTGACCTCAGCTGTATGGCAGATCCCTGTACTGAAATGCTAATTTGATAATGGAAATGTCAATGTGTTAGGATATTTGATTAACTGCTCTCTAAAATACCACTTTTACTGAAGTCTACAGAGGATATTTTGTTACTAACAGCATGCTGTAAAAATATCTGAACAGTTCATAAAACTCTGCAAATAATCTTAAAACTGTTATGGGCAGGAGTCTGATGAAGAGCTTTTTTCATACACACATAAAAATAAAATATAACAAAATAATCTCATCAGTGCTAATTATCAAGTTCATTTTTTATTAGCTAAACACTTCTCAAAAATTGGATCTTAGCATGTTAAATTTTTAAAATAGCATAAAGAAGAGAACAGACAGTGGGATTAATCTAGGCAGACAATCTTTATTATGATTCCTGGCCTGTAGCTAGTAAAAGTCTCTGCAGAGAACAGAATTACCCCTATTTAAAATAATTTTTTGTTCTAAATCTCATGATATTTCTACTTTCTGTACCATGAAAATCTGTGCTTAACTCATTAGAGTAATTTCTAGCAATTTAAAAACTAGGGGAAGTACTAAAACAACCTGCTTTGAGTCACAGAACTTCTCTTCCAACTAGAGTCAGTAAAAGCCTACCCAGGTCAATGACTTACGTTTTCAGTATTTATGAATGCAGAAATTCCCAACCTCAAAAATAGGAGATAACCCAAACAAATTTTGAAAAAAGAACAACACAAAACAAAACGTGGCATTCTCATGTCAAGTTATGTACTAAAATTCAATTTTATAATATAGTTACCCATAGACAGCATGTACCTTTGCATCGGTGACACATTAAACAGCACATACATTTGTGTGAAATCTGTTTTCTTGATCAAGATAGAGGCTGAACAAGGAAAGCCACAACCCAACTAGTCTGTTGAAATATCCCCAAAAAGTCATGGTTTCAAAGCATGCGATGGTAGCACTCTCTGAAAACACCAGAAAGTATTTTAAGGTACTAATAACTGAGAGGAAGTTAATTACTCTATCTAGTTGTCAAAAAAATATTTTGAGGGGATCACCATTAGTAGTAGCAGTATCTGTTGGTAAATACCACAATGCCCTGCATTTACTGGCTCTCATATATATTCAAAGCTTCGTGTTCAATCCTGCACCATTTCACCTCCAATGTTAACAATAACCAAGAGTTCTTCGTAGTATAGATTCACTTCTTTACATAAAAATGTTCAGATACAGGCTCAAGGTATTTGTAGCTCTATTTCATAGATACCACCAACTACGTGCAGTTTCTAAGCTAATGAAAGTTACACCTACCTCAATTAAGATGCTCTATTTTATATTTAGGATACATTTCTTCAAAATAGTCAATGTGTGGAGGCTGGAGTATGTCGAGGGCAGAGAGTACCTAGGAAACACCATACAAGATCAAGACCTATCCCAGTCAAACAAAAACAAATCCCTGTCAAAAAGACAGTCAGACTGCACCTTTCTTTACAGAGCTCAGCTTTATTCTAGCCCACACAGACAGACCAATATTCTATTTCACTAGGTACGTGAACTTTATAGCCCACCAAGCCAGATATTCTGAACATTCAGGGTGTCTTTTTTTTTTTTTTTTTTAATTCAAGAAACTTTTTGCAGCTGTTCAAGTACTAGCTTAAAAGCGTAAGTTTATCTACCCAATAAAAATTGGTTTATTTCAAAAATATATATAACCAGAAAATATTTGAAAGAAGTCCTTCTAGCAGAGAAATGCAAAAGCAAAAGTTATTATGCTTTGTTCTGCCTTTCACCTTTAAGAGTTCTGTGATATACTGCTTCCACATGGGAATTACAAAAGACAAAGTTGTTCGCATTCTGAATCAGAAGCTCAGCGCTCTGTGCAAAACAAAAAGGTAGAAAAGCAGTAGCACAGAATTTACATCCTCTCACAGGAAAAAAATACTACCTCAGTGTAGCCTTTTAGATCCTGTCCTAGGAATATCTATGACATTTAGGTGAAGCACACAAACTTCAGTGATTATCAGGCTCAACTTCTGACTGCTTACAGAGATGCTTTTATTTAATTTTATAGTCCTCAGTAAAATCTTCTCCATAATGATACCCTGGTGAGGGGCAGTTTAAGATGCCAGTTCAAAAGACATCTCCTCCCAGAATCCATCTCCCAAGGACTGGTGATAGTGGTGGTGGTGGGACTCTGCAATCTGGTAGAAGCTTGTGAGGCAGTCCACCTATTTTCTGTCCCACTAACAACACTTATCTGAATTCAGTGCTTAACCACAAATAAGATCTTTCCTGGAATATGATACCCTCAGATAAAAAAAAAAGATAAACTTTAAAACAGGAGGAAAAGCAATGAAATAAGGTTCTGAAACAGATACCCACTTCCTGATCCCATTCCACTAGGAGAAGATAGTATTCCCAAGATGCTCGTTACTGCTCATCAGTGGGAAAGGTTACCACATCCACAGTTGCACTTGTGGAACAGTTTCTGTAAGTACTTTTTTATTCACTTCATGCATAACCATATGGGTCAATTCAAATACTTTTTTTAAACGTTTTAAGATTTTACCTAAAGCAGATTTGGGAGTGCTTGCACAATCACTTTGCTAGAAGAACTGAGAGAGCAATCGACTCCAACAAAGCAGAGAGAAAGATGGAGTAAGAAATAGCTTGGAAGCAAAAGCATCTCCGGCTGGCATAGACATTAATCTCAAGCCTAAAATAAGGTTAAGTAGAAGTGTATTGCCTGTCTATTTGCAAGCATTTTGGAAGGGAAATTATGAATATCCTTAGATTCTTGACAATTTCATCTCTTATGGTGTTTGCAACAGTAATATCTGAGTTGCCAGGAAATCTGATAACCGTAAAATTAGAGAGCTTTTAAAGCATTTTAGATATTCTATAACTTAAAAGAAAATAATACTTCTGTTATAGATAGCTCCATTTTACATTTAGGCTTTATCAAAGACTTCAAAATTACTTTGAATTTACTTACATTGTCATGCTTAAAAAAACACAACATCTTCAACTCCCGGAAGACCCTTTTACAAGAGACCAAATTTTGGAAGACGTTGGGCATCTTTTTGAGTGCAACTCTCTTTCCATCTCGTGGATCTGTTACTGACCTACAGAATAAAAGATTTAGAACATCACATACTACTGTTAGACAATTTTTCTAAATCAGAAAAGAATATTTTAGAGTTCTTATCATTCTCAACTTAGACGATGAGTCAAAACAATGTGAAGACACTTCTAGGGAAAAAGTATTAAGGAAAGGGCGTTACGCACTGTACTGTAGACTCTGTATTAAAAGTAGCGTGATCATTCTTTGATTAGAGTACGTCTACACATACCCAGTCAACCTTGGCAGCTGTTAAGTGGCTGGACACATACACATCAGTGCATATACTGTCTGCCACAGGCATACACTGTAGCTCAAAGCTAGGTCAACACCTTGAGCAGAGAAGCAGATGTGATGAGAAACATCTCCTCCACCTCCCCAAAAAGGCCTTATTGAGAGTAAAACATTTTCTCAGTTACACAGATTTGATTTTGTGGGGTCTACTGCTTTCTTCTTCCTTTCCTAAAAGGGCAAAAAATTTAATAATCCCACTCTGACAGAACACTGGCAAGTGTAAGACTATTACTTGATCTGTCACGATACCAGTTTAGATCTGGAGAAGCAACAGCACATGGTATCTGAGTTTCCACCAATGTAAAACAGGCATGCTACCTGTCTTTCTCCCATAGAGCTTACAGGATGCAAGTATAGTAGTTCAGAAATTATAAGGTGCTTTGCACATGGCAAGTATTTTAATTTAAAGTAATTAGATTCTGAAAATAGAATTTTATAATGAGAACCATAAAACTAGAGCAAGGAGATTACAGTGCCTCAATTCCCAATCAAGGTTTTTAAGGTGAGGCTTCTCAAACCTCACTACAAAACAGGGTTTCTAGACCTTCAGTTGTTAGGAAACCTTCATTTTTTTCTGCATATTTTTGTTGGGATGACCAAAATAACTTTCTTCTCAGCGCAATGCCATAACCACATAAGAATCTACATCCAGCTATGTACCCTGATGACAACATTTGTCCTTAAAATGTTGTGGGCTTTCCTACCTATCCATGTGACTCTCCTACAGACAACACAGAAGGCTGCTTCTTTTGTCTCAGGTCCATGCTGGTTTAAGTATCAAAATAAAATTTAGAGTGGGGTCATCAAATATCTCCATGTCTTCAAAATACAAAACAGTTCAATCAACCCAAAAAATCAGAAGTAGCCACTGATACTAGTGGTTGGGAGTCAAAGAAGAACTATCCCAACACACTCAGCTCCAACACTTGTTAATAGCCACTGCATATTTCTATTATAAATAAGGGGCAGAAGGGGACTTAAGAAAGTTGATACCAGACTATTTCTACGGTGGGAAACAGAGAGCTGAAAAGAATCTGAAAAGGTCTTGTAATTCACAATATGTTTCCTATTTTCTCCGAGACCTTTGCCTCTTGCCTCTAGCCTAAATTGGAAAGAAAGGGAATGAAAACTGGAAGAGCTACAGAAAAACCACTGTTAATGCAACTCAGTACTCACCATGGGCCAGGCTGAAAAATCCTCCCTCACACTGTATAGTAACTTCATTCACAGATGATGGTTAACCTCAGTAAGTCTATTTGCAAAACAAGGTGCTATTCATCATGAGTAGGCGACATTTCAGGCTGGCCCATAGCTTTGGGATTATAGCAGAGGCAGATTCTGAATGACACACAGCAGAGCCAGTACCAGGCAGTGGCTCACAAATTCATATAAATTTGATCCCAGCATGAGCTGAGAGCTCCCATCGCTCACAAGATCAGGCACCACTGATCAGCTAATTAGTGGTATTCTTCTCTCTTTACGAGACAGCATTTTTGGCCCCCACCAAGTTTTTACCAGCTTAAAAAAAAAAAAGGCAGGCAAGCAAGCCACAAAACCTCTAACCTGTGAAAGAAAATTTAAAAGCTCCTGATTCCTGGGAATTGAATAGATATAGTCTTGCTACAAAAACAAAGTTGTAAAATTTCATTCATAAAAATCCTCACTAATTAGCCTGCAGATGCTACTGAATTACTAATTTTTCCCTCTGGAGTTTTGACACTACTGCTGACCACTGCACACACACACACACCCCCCCCAAAGCACTGCTATCAAGAGGATATTCACAGCTATGGAACAAATTCCACTAGCGGATCACAATGATGATGCACTAAAGTATCGTACAAATGCAAGACCCGAGACCTTCGACAACATGAAATTTCCTCACAAATGACTGTTAACAGCTAGGCAGATCATAAACACCTTCCTCAGCTATGTTATATTCAACAGTACAGTTAGAACAATAGTTAAATAGCTATCTTGGCTATGAAATATATTCTATTTAAAATCTTAACAATTTATTTTATGCTATTTATAGCATATTTAGAGCATGCTCTACAATTCTTTTTGAATAAGGTGAAGGAAATTAAATATGTGGGTTTGCTTCATTATTTTTCCTTAGAAACCTATCCTAAACTGTAACAACAATGAAAGAATTTTTTTAAAATAGACACAATTGCTATTTTACACTGTAAACTAATTAATTCTCTAGAACGGTTTCACTTTAAGACAGACTAAAATGCTTAAGATCCAGACAGCTTATTGGAGAGAGTTCACATCTACTTCTACCATTTCTATTATCTCTAATAAATTAGTGCAGTAAACATACATAACTTTCTTAAAGAAATTCTAAAAAGTCTTCATTGATCATGCCCAGGGGTCGTACAACACAAAAAGAGCGCAAAGAAAAAAACAATGGCAATTTGTCTGTAGGTTTACTTTGTTGAAGAAATCAGCTGCAGCTTCACAGATTTAATAGGGGGTTTGTTTGCCTTTTATCTCGAATTACATAAGCTTAATAGAACCTGAAACGGACCGACCTAAACCAATCAGAAGTTACAAACAACATTTTTGAAGACAGACATGTCAACAAGCAATGCAACCTTCCGCGATTGATAAAATCGGTCATATGAACCTTGGCCATCACCTTGACTGCTCACAGCAAATGGAAGTCAATTGCCATCAAGCCAGCTGCAGGTAGCTTGTGGTTTTGCCCAACACTCTTCCCCTTGTGCTGGAGACTGTAAGCTTTAGAAGCTTACGAGCTTTTTGAGCCCCTAGTTCTATTATTTAGGCTGTATCTATAGCACTCAGCTTCTGAATTTGAGTACTCTCACAACAGAAAGACACCATTCCGACTACTCACAGAAGAATAACCCATTTTGTAGATGTTCACAAGCAAGTAACTCAACATATCAGAATCAGCTATGAAATTTTAGGTATTTTTGACATATTAAAATTTCAGGTCAGACGTGCAATACAATTCACATATCTACATGAAACAGATACAAGAAATTATTAACTCCATGTTGCTCAAGCACTTTTTCAACCATTAAAAACAGCACCATTATAAAAAAAAAGAGCAAGAATATTTTGGCTTTGCTTTTGGGCTTAAAGACTACCAAGAACCAAAAGACCGTAACAAAACCTGGTGAGGAAAACTCTGCGCTGCTGGACTGACAAAGCAGGTACTAGAGCCCTCTCTGCTCTTCAGGTGTTTCCTCATTATTAACATCCTGAAGGCTTTTTAGACAAAATGCACCACAGATTTGAGAGCACGGAGGTAAACAGCAGGCCCACTACAACCACGCACACAGCAGATTCTTAGCCACGCTCGGGTCTCACTGTTGCAGCAGCACCAACGAGACGACGCTGAATTGAAGGCAGGCGACAGAGCTGTTTCTGAAATTCAACCCATCAGTAGACAGGATGAAACTGATCTGCTGGAAGAGGAACAAATACCAAAACAAGTTTCCACTTGCTGGCTTGCTCATTTCTCATTGAGCAAGGGGGAATCATCTGTTTGGTACTTGGGGATTTGGGTGCTGGTTCTCCTCGCCCATGACAAACATCTCAGAGGTTGCGTGTTTTAGTAGCAGCCACACAGCTTTGGGAACCTACAGGCAAGACCTTCTGGAGTTATTTTTGATAGCCACCTTTTAACCATATTTCCATTCAGAAACTTCCTGTCTGCCTTTTCCCAAATGTTGTAAGTATTATTCCAGCAACTGACAAGAAAAATGCAGTAATACGTATTATTAGATGGACCATAATACACGCGGTTTCAAAGTTTGCACTGCGTCTTGTTAATGTTTTAAGGGAAAACTCACAAAGTAGCATTTCTTGTTATTATTCATGCAAAGACCAGTCATGCTTGTAGCTGGTAACAATATAACTCTAATGAATGTGAATGGAAGTGCAGTAATTTCACGCCATGTTGAGCTTGTTCTCGCTTAACTCAGGGTAGCAGCTGCTTTGGTTCAGCACAAACAGTACCAGAGAACAGAGATAAGTGCTGAAGCCTGTTACAGAGGAATGCTTTTATTTCTTTGTTGCTGAAAGGCTTGCTGGGCTGAGCTCCTCTGGTCCTGCCACACGCGGGTTATCCCATCTGTATCAGCTACGGAACCTCAGGCCGCAGAGATAACGGCCAGCTCCGGAGGCAGCTTCCGCCATCGCCGGTGAAAACGACCCTGTTCAAAGCGTCTCCTTGTCTCCATGACCAGTTACTTCTCAAACTAAAATTCGCATAAATTATTTAAATATTACGTACAGTGTGCTCTTCATGCGTATACTAAACAAACATCTGGTTTTTACCGTAACATATCTATTTACATAGTCCTATCTAATAAAACGCAATTCAGAGTAAAAACTGCTAACATTTTCATTTTATTAGTCTAAAAAACAAACTATTAAAAACTATAACCTAGTCACATATACTCTTCAGACAGTACCATACCTCCACACAAAGTTACCAGAAGACCTCAAAAGAGATCCTTCTAATTAAATTCTAGATTCGTCACTCCCAATTCTAACAAAATATTAAAACAGAATAACAGAATTCAGTTTTAGAATAGTAACCTGAAGCATTTTCAGGCAAACTCTGAAATTCAATACATTATTTTAAAAGAACAGAAGTACGCCTTTCACACTGTCTGAAATTACGGGAAGTGTTAAAATACAGAATAGCATTAAATACAAAGTTACTTGCATTCGCTGATTTTCAATTACACTGTCTCTATAGTTGTGCCTGTGACGATTTTTAAAGTAAGCCCTAACAACTATTTAAAGTAAGCAGTCTGACCTCATCACCTAAATCAAATGGCATCTACATGTTGAAACAACAGCCAAATGCACACCTTCTGCTTCTGCCAGATGCCTGCGAGCTGTGTTACCAGCAGCAATGGTGGCGATATGGGTCGAGACTGTGAAAGTAATATACTCAAAGTTAAAAATCTGAATCCAAGACGCAAATTCAGAGAAAGTCATCTCTGGAGTTCCAACAGACAAATAAAACCCAGAAAGTTGGAAGTGGAGGTTATTGTAAAAAAGATTCCTAAAATAGGATTTATTTTTTTTTAATAGATTTGAAACACTTTCTTCAGCTGTACTGCTACAAAATTATGCTAGTTGCATACAAACACAAAAATCCAACAGTCAGCTTTTACAAAATGTAGTGCAGATTGAAAATAGATTTTAGGGTGTGAAAGTTGACCATCTACAGTTGAATGAGTTTGTATCTGCTCTGCAGAATGTCATGAGGCAGTTTATAGTTGCCTAAATTAAAGTTCTCGTAAATCAATCTTAATTACACTTGAACAGTAATACAAACCACAAAACTCCCCCCTCCCCCCCCCCGGTATTAAGTCTGTACTTCATCTAACCTCCTTCCTAATCCCTTTATT
>VZTL01055218.1:51359-80075 GCA_013400535.1 Scopus umbretta | reverse complement strand
AAAAAAAAAAAAAGTTAAAAATTGTCTTAGATAGACTATATGGATATGAAAGTAATTGCTGAATGCCTAAAAATCCTTTCAACCACTACCCCCAAAAATATGAAATGGATATCCATCATCTTCTCTCCGACTGAAGGTACATACTTAAAACTTTTTAGTACTGATTTCCAAGCCTCTTCTGTTGCCGAGCCTCACTTGAGAAAACCGATGGCGCTCAGTATCCACAATGACACTTGTCTAGGAGTACTAACTTCTGTTAAGTCAGACATAATCTGGCAACCGATAGCAGTGAACATCACTGTCCTGTTAATTCTTGCACTTCTCGCATGGATGTAGCTGTTACACAGCCTCGTTAGTGAGCATGAAAGATTTGATAAAAATCTTTGGTGGGTCTTTAATCAAATAATATTGATTATCAGTTTATATTGATAGCTACCGCAGATTCATTGATGTTCATTTTTACTAGCTGCAGGACCCATTTTAATAAACAAAAAGAGCTAAATGTACTGCAGAGCTGTGAAACTTCATCACAGCTGTGGAAACAAGGCCTGGTGTGTCTGCTCTCCTCTGTTTTTGTAAATGCTTCCATAGAGCAAAAATCAGTTTAGGTGAATAGTCTTCTCCCGGTGCTCCTGTTGTAGTCTCTGGTAAAGGAACGAGTTAAATGGGGTTGCTGTGCATATGCATTTAAGGCCAGTTTCTTTTTTCTTTTAAATAACCCACTTCTACAAACAAGTAAGGATCACCTGCAATATCCAGCTTGAAGGTAATTCCTCTACTCTTTCCCTCGTAGCTGCACAATTTCACACTGCTCCTCACCCCCGGTGCCTTAGCTTGTGAGCTTTATACCACTCACTAGCAATTGCACTTCAAGGGGCAGCACAAAACTAACAAAGTTATGAAGATCAGAAATGTCAGGACTGTATTCCAAAGAAGAACAGAAAAAGGAAAGAAAGCAAGCAAAAAGCCTGTCTGAAAAACTGGTATTTACAGCATCCAATAAAGATGCTGAAAATGTTGCTTCGTGTTTGTGTACAGTACCTACTTTGATACCAGTAAAATAATTATTTATAGCAATATGCTATCAGGTCACATATCCCCAAGAGAAACTAGAAAAGCACAAAAATCTCCTAGGAGCTAATTGAGAGAACAACTAGAAAGGCAGCTTTACTTACTGCTGTTCTCAGAAGAACACATTTCAATTCCCTCCTCTGCTTTGTTAGGATATTACACCCTAGGTGAATCTAGCAGTAAAGTGAACAGCAGGCAGGGAATCTATCCATCACTCAGCACAGAGTCAACGGGGCGCTCTTTCAAGCTACTACTGAAGTCTGCAAAGGTTTCACTTATTAAGTATCAACTGTAGCTGGGGATAAAGAGGTAAGAGACCAAGATTGAAACCAAAAATAACTTAGCAAAAAATTATATGTAGGCATGGGGCAAAAAATAAGTTAATAAATATAATTTGGAGGGGGGGAGGAATATCACGGAAGATCTAGCTTGGCTTTAATGATGCCTCTAAGAATTATATGATTCCAGACGTTTCTGTGAGAACACCCAATCACTTAGGATTCTTTATTATATTGTATAAACCACTGCAAAAAGCTACTTTTCATACCCTTAACCCAAGTCACGCGCTGTGCTTTCACAGCAATTACGAGTCTTTCAGGACAACTAACTTGCGCTCACGCCAGCAGCTTGGTTACTGTTCGAGCGGCGGGCTGCCCGGCTCTGTGTTCATGAACACAGCCAGCGCCACGGCCTCCTCCTCCTGCTTGGGGCGCGTGAACGGCGTCCACTTGTCTCCCCCTGTCACTCGCACACGCTTTACCCACATAAGAATGGCAGAATATGAAGTTGTAAAAATTATCAAACGATGCATTTTGTAAAATTCAGAAGTTTATTGGAAGATGCTCTCCCTGTTACCTTACCAGGTTTTTAGTACTTAGAGGAATGTGAGAAAGTAAAGAAAACATTTATTCTGATTTCCACTTAAACTAACTGACTTTCTGATTCAGCCACTTAAAAAATGGTGACCAACTGCAATAGCTATTTGTTATATATACGCATGTATCACCTACTGGTACAGGTAACACCAAGACTACTATAGCCAAAATATTACAGAAGGTTATTTCTCTGTTCTTTATTTCTTAGTGTGTTTGGTAACATGCTATTACTTCGGGCAGCTTGTTTCCTCTGTAACATCAGTTTGGTCAATTCTCCCTTCTGATAAACGTGACGAAAATGATCCCTCTAGTCAAAAAGGGGGAAAAGAAACACAAGCACAAAGGTAAAGAGATTAAGATACAGGTAAACAAGACTGCTTGTGCTATTTCAGACACAAATACACGTATATTTGAATGCTTAACATGAGACTGAAATGTTCCTCTTGAAATATTGCCCATTTTTTTTCAGACACCAAAATTTAAAAAAAATCCTTCATCAAATCCGCAATCAAGTTGAAAACTAAAGTTTTGGTACCTAACCAGAATGTATCTCATGCGTTCTGGCGTAAAGGCTGCAAGGCACTTACAGTCCATCTTATTTAATTCCTCCATATCTAGTCCTCTACTGACTAATAAACCTAAACCTGCCTATTATACAACAAGAGCAGCTGTATTTTTTGGTTTTGGTTTACCTTTTCTGTAAAAGTTAGTCACATCTGCTGGAACGTTTATACCTTTCTCCGCAGCAGTAATTCAGTACTGTGTCCGTAACGACCAAGCTGACTTTGCAGGTAACATCTTTCACTGGAGCAACCAGTACTCTTGTTTCACCAGAACAAACCAGTGTAAAGAAGTAGACAAGCTTTCAGGCACACGAGCCCTTGCTCTGCCTGTGCCTGCCAACCCTCACGGATACAACGGTACCATCCCAAGTAAAAGATTTTTATCCTTTCAACAGGCAAGTCAGATAAGGACGTACTTGTCCAAGTGATGTACTGACAGTGTGGTTTCACACGACGCTGCCTTGCATGACTGCAAGCTGCTGCGGGGAGAGGGGGTCCTGCTCCCCCCATGGCTGGTTCTTGCCCTCCTGCCAGCAGTGGAGACGGCCAGCAGTGGCCCGCGAGGTGAGTCAGTTCAGCACAGCAATCCCGGCAAGACAGATTCGGCACTGAACACGCAGCGAGCGGGATGAAGTCATCCCAGAGCCACGCGATCCCTCGATGTGACAGAGGGGAAGCTGTGCGAGCGCGCGGCTGGGGCAGAGTGCGAGACGGTGCGATTTTGCAGCAGCAGTTCGCAATCACAGCGGATTAGGTAGAGCGGGAAGCCAGGCCCTCGGTCGTGCTGGGAGCTTACGGACAGAGCCAGAAGTGGGGACTGCACCTCCTGACCTGCAGCTGAGTGCCCTAGGTGAAAGGGCCGTTCCTCTATCCACCAGAAAACTTTTTTTTTTCCTGAGTATACATAATATAAATATATGTCTTATTGTATTTAAGAACTACATTAGAAGTTTTAAAAAGTCGGACATAAAACTTATCGAGAAAAAAGATACTTCATAAAAACTGTAGCTTCTATTTACATTGCAGGCTAATCACTCCAGAAATAATACAATTTTAAAGAGTCATAGAACTACAGAAGGGATTAATGACACAATCCAGACCTCTAGTTAAAATGTTTTCAAAGACAATTCTTATCTCAAAGAATCCTTGCAGGCATTTAGCCTTTTCAATTACGCATTATAAGTCTTTAGCAACTCTCTACCATGCTGATGGCAAATTTTCAAGGTGGAGACTACGCCAACAGTGACTTTTTCTCCCTCTGAATCCAGGTCAATGCATACACATTGTTCTGTAGTTTCAACTGGTAGAAAAACAAGTTTGTGACTACTCCATGGCAATTATTACACAGAAACAAGATAATGAAAGAATGTTCTCGGGGGCAGTGTGTGAAACTGCTGATGGAGCCTGTTCTAAGAGGGAAGGGAACCTTCCCCTATGGTTACAGAGAATATTACATCAGGACTTACCAAAGGGGGGGACTTAATAGGATTACTTTCCACGTTTTTCATATTAGTCAGTGAACTTTTTTCCTCAGTTGCTTGACTCTTAATCATGCAGACTTGTTCCAGAAAGCCTTGCTCTAAGATGTATAACAAACCACAAGCATTTCAGCCGCTCACACAAGCACACTTGATATACCACTTTTAAACAAATAATGCAGCTCATATTCAAGGGCATGTGAGACCCAATATGCCACTTTTTCAGTACATGGTATTGCAATCAATCACATCTTGGCATATCGCAAAATAGATTTGAGCATGGGATGGATGACGGAAGTCTTTTCTCCCATCGCAGACTGAAGAGTTCGTCTTCCAAAACGGTTCCTGACCGCCAGTGGTAGTGTTCACCAACACATATAAAATACATTTTAAAGCTTTGTGACAATTCTTAACAGAAGTTAAATTATTCAAATGCTAAATCATTTTGCCTAACTTCAGTAGCCTAAAAGTCAATTTCTCAATCTAAGGCTCTAAGTGTGGCATGCTTAACCTGGTTAATGGTTGTTGCTGGGCTCCCAGATCTGGCTCGGCGTGTGGCCTTGCAAACAGCTGTGCTGGCACAATGAAGCAGAAAGCAGGAAAATAAGTAGCTGAGACAAAGGGGAAGACAGACAGACTGCTTTTTCAGTAACAATGACAGCTTAAGCATATGTCAAATATGATCTAAGTCAGTCACACTGGCTCTGTCTAGTCACTAAGGAGAGGGGTAGGTGGGATTAATCTCTTTTCGAGGGCTCCCAGATAACACAGGAACTGTTTCTCTAGAAATGCCTCACCCTACCAGTTAACTGCAGAGAACCAGCTTAAAATGAAGCCTCGCCTCTAGATACCCAAAGCTTGCTGATTTGAGGACACTAATTTTTTAATTTTACATGAGCCTTTTCTCCCCCCGTCTGCCAAGTCTGAATTGAGAGTCAGTGCTGTATGTTACAAACCACATTAAATCCCGTCCTATTAGTGGAGTGACTTAGGCTTCCCTTGCAGCGAGAAACAGGAGAGGTGGCTAATTGAGCGGTATCATTAGCAGGGAGTTAGGATTTGTTTTTGTTGGATTTTTCACAACAAGAGAATTTTAGCATACACACTCATGCAATTAGCATGGCATTATAATGTGGTTTACCCTCTGGCTGTACAGGCATTGTTTAAGAGATGCAAAAGCTGATACAACCTCTTTTAAAGGAGATATTCATAATCATTTTAGCTACAATTTTTAAAGGAAAAGCCACGCACAGATAAGTTACGAGAAGGAGGAAATTATTACAGCAGTGCAGTGTCCAGTCTTCTTCACTTTACTGCAATGACCAGAGCTCTCTGGAAGGCTGTTTTACACTCACAGCATGAGGCCCGTCACCGCTAAGGAAGAATANAATCTTTGTTTTGAGAGATATGATATGAAAGGAAAATGAAAAAGATAGTGAGGGGATACTACTGAGCAAAACTTTGATTTCACTTAGATTTAACTTTGAGACACAGACAGACACGACCAGTCAGTGTGAAAGTAATAAGGAACCCTGCAGACAGTGCAATGACAGTCAGAGGTTAAGATCTACTGGAGGATGTGACAGCATCGCTACCGCTGGAAGACACCATACCCACTGCCCTCTCCGGATGTATATTTTACTCTTACAAAACAACCTTTGCAAGAAAGCAGCTTGCTTTATTGTCTTTAGCAATGGCATACTCCACCCCTACAACTAAGTGAAAAGAATTTAAACAGTTAACTGTACGATACAAAACCCTTTTTTCCCTCAAAAACATGGATGTACTGAGTGGCGTATCTAACAGCCACCTCNTGATGGAGCCTGTTCTAAGAGGGAAGGGAACCTTCCCCTATGGTTACAGAGAATATTACATCAGGACTTACCAAAGGGGGGGACTTAATAGGATTACTTTCCACGTTTTTCATATTAGTCAGTGAACTTTTTTCCTCAGTTGCTTGACTCTTAATCATGCAGACTTGTTCCAGAAAGCCTTGCTCTAAGATGTATAACAAACCACAAGCATTTCAGCCGCTCACACAAGCACACTTGATATACCACTTTTAAACAAATAATGCAGCTCATATTCAAGGGCATGTGAGACCCAATATGCCACTTTTTCAGTACATGGTATTGCAATCAATCACATCTTGGCATATCGCAAAATAGATTTGAGCATGGGATGGATGACGGAAGTCTTTTCTCCCATCGCAGACTGAAGAGTTCGTCTTCCAAAACGGTTCCTGACCGCCAGTGGTAGTGTTCACCAACACATATAAAATACATTTTAAAGCTTTGTGACAATTCTTAACAGAAGTTAAATTATTCAAATGCTAAATCATTTTGCCTAACTTCAGTAGCCTAAAAGTCAATTTCTCAATCTAAGGCTCTAAGTGTGGCATGCTTAACCTGGTTAATGGTTGTTGCTGGGCTCCCAGATCTGGCTCGGCGTGTGGCCTTGCAAACAGCTGTGCTGGCACAATGAAGCAGAAAGCAGGAAAATAAGTAGCTGAGACAAAGGGGAAGACAGACAGACTGCTTTTTCAGTAACAATGACAGCTTAAGCATATGTCAAATATGATCTAAGTCAGTCACACTGGCTCTGTCTAGTCACTAAGGAGAGGGGTAGGTGGGATTAATCTCTTTTCGAGGGCTCCCAGATAACACAGGAACTGTTTCTCTAGAAATGCCTCACCCTACCAGTTAACTGCAGAGAACCAGCTTAAAATGAAGCCTCGCCTCTAGATACCCAAAGCTTGCTGATTTGAGGACACTAATTTTTTAATTTTACATGAGCCTTTTCTCCCCCCGTCTGCCAAGTCTGAATTGAGAGTCAGTGCTGTATGTTACAAACCACATTAAATCCCGTCCTATTAGTGGAGTGACTTAGGCTTCCCTTGCAGCGAGAAACAGGAGAGGTGGCTAATTGAGCGGTATCATTAGCAGGGAGTTAGGATTTGTTTTTGTTGGATTTTTCACAACAAGAGAATTTTAGCATACACACTCATGCAATTAGCATGGCATTATAATGTGGTTTACCCTCTGGCTGTACAGGCATTGTTTAAGAGATGCAAAAGCTGATACAACCTCTTTTAAAGGAGATATTCATAATCATTTTAGCTACAATTTTTAAAGGAAAAGCCACGCACAGATAAGTTACGAGAAGGAGGAAATTATTACAGCAGTGCAGTGTCCAGTCTTCTTCACTTTACTGCAATGACCAGAGCTCTCTGGAAGGCTGTTTTACACTCACAGCATGAGGCCCGTCACCGCTAAGGAAGAATAAACACATGGAAATCAGCAGATCAGACAGCCATAGCATCATCAGTGCTGAAGAAGCAGCAGAAGTTAGAGAATTACACCAAATCTGAGGATGCCAACCCACTGGAGTGAGGAAAGGCACAGATAAAAGGTGGATCCGGTACTCATGGAGTGGCCAGAGACACAAGTCTAGGGATACATTACATAATTTCTTATTATCCTACTTGCAAGCTATATTACATACCTGCTGACCCTAAGTAGCTAATCAGGGTCCACACGACAGACACACATAACACAAACACTGACACTTACGAAGTCCGACCACATATTTTCACCAGCAGTTCACAGACTTTAAAAGTTTCCACAAAATCCGTTTACAATACTGCTGCAAATCATTGCCTACAAAGAGCTCTCAGTAGCTGCAGCACAGAAGATTAAGCCATTTCTAAGAGAGTTTGAAAGAATACACTGAGTAAAAGCTAGTATCAATAGCAGAATTTTTAGCACACAAACATGGAAAAGTAAGAAAAAGGTTTCAATTTTAAAAGACATTATCAACAAGAAGAGCTGTTATTTTTCAAGATACTTAAGAAATGGATGTGCTGTTAATGATTTTCAGGTCACTATTGCTTTGCAGCAGTCTCCAGCTGGCAATACTTCAAAGNTTGCTGCTTTTTTTTTTTCTCCTCTGATCTTAAGTGGTGCTGTAAAGACCCACTCAAAACTGAGCGTGGACTGTGCTACACAGCTACAGATCAAATAAGTAAGAGGAATATATCGTGAAGGGACTGGTCTAATCTAAAACAAGCCAGGGTAAAAAGCAGAGGAAGAAGCAAAAGGATATGTTTACTCTATAGAGAGGTATTTACTATTAGTTATTCATTTACAGGTCAATGTTCACTGTACTAATTAAAGTTTGAGAGTATGTCTGGCTAGTTATACCATTTTTAAGTAGTACAATATGTTACTGGAGGTGTTGAGAATGTCTCAGAGTTAACTTTCAGCTCACAAAATGAACATATTAGCAGTTTAAAGAAGCAAAGAGCAAGATGTGCAGCAGTCTTCACAGGTAAACATAAAAAAAACGTACAGGAAGGAGGAAAGATATTTTGGAAGCTGTTTTTTTACTCAAGCAAAACAAAACGCATTGTGAATGACTAATGAATGGTGATAGCAAACACTTTTCAAAAATCTATTTCCAATTCCCTTTTCGAGTAGATCAAAGAGTCCTGATCGTTTTAATAAATTTCAGTATTGCTCCTCTTCCTCAGCTCTCGTCTTACCCACTCCTTACCTACAGTTAAGCCTGGCCCATGCTTGGGGAAAAGATCTCATTTAAAACTGAATGACACACTCTAACATGGAAGCATGAGCTGTGTCTCACTACAGACTAAGTAAAACAAAAGCTAGCCAAAGGTCTAGAAAAATTAAAATCACACTAAGAACAATACCAGACTTAAAGCGTCTCGCTGTGGACATAATCTAGTAAGGCCTGTGTAATGTGGAAACACTTGGTTTCTCTCCTGAAACCACTGCAAGTGGCAAGTGAAGGTGAGATGCTACAGTTCAAATGCAGCCCCACTCTCTAGGAGGAAGCAGTATTACACTGGCTGTTCGATATTCGCAATTCCACTAGTTTTTGTTAAGAAGTCCTCACTAGCAGTTAGCGTTTGCTGGGTTTTATATAAATAGTGGAGGGATAAAAAAGGTCGTTTATCTCTTTGGGGGTATTTTCGACCAACTTACAGGGTAATACAGGTCTGCACACTGAATCTCTAGGGCTGGTTGGGAACTCCCGTAACTCACTCGGCACCACTGGGGGTGGAGGGGGAGGTACTGGAAATTTTCCATCCAGATGTCCAATTTGTTTCAAGTTCTGCCACCTACCTAAAATGCAAAGTGTCCCATCAGCTTGCATTAGGACTAGAGAGCAGTACTCGACCCAGAAGCGACAGTTCATTGACAAACAGCTCTCCCCTGTTTTACCCAGCTTTGGAGGTCAGCTTCAGGAGCTTTGCATCAGTTTCAGCGCTCATTCACACAACAGATGACTTAATACCAAACAGACAAGAAGTCATCTGCAGACTGATATGGATTGGTAAAAACTGGGTGAAGGTGTTCACAGACAAAAGTAAAAACTTCTTACACTTTTAGACATCTGGAACCTACAAAAATATATTCTACCAGCTAAGTATTTTCCTAAAATTTAGTCAAGTGAAGTAGGTTTTACATCCAGGAATTTGCATTTGAATAACAGTTTGTGTGTGTTTTAAAGACACTGAACAGAAAATAAATTCCTTAAGAAGATTATCAAAAAAGACAACTGAATTAACTTACTACCAATGTGCATTCTCAGCATTTCATTAAGTTTTCTCAACATACTCCACAGAATACTGTAATAATAAAAAACCCCAAAACCTCAAAGGCAAAAATACTCCAAAAAAAACCTGTATTGTAAGTTACTCCAAACAGCCAAGTCTTTCTAATACATGTTCTTGACGAGTGGTCTTTTTAGAGGTACAAGATTCATTCAGGGAAAGAAAAGACTGAATACAAGCTAACAGATTCGATGTGTAACTTTCAGTTGAGCCTGAAGAAAACACCTAGGATTTAACTTTCACTAAAAAGTATTTTATGTGAAAGGGTTAAGCGACTTGTTCTTCATACCACGCTTCAAAGGTATGCTTTATTCACATCTTGCTCAGCTGCCAAATGCAGACCTCTCCAGAGCTCCTTTTTCAACCATAGATGTCCTAAAAAGCCTTTTAATGTTGCGTTCTAATCACACCCTCAAGCATGTGCGCCATTATCACTTATTCTTTAAAAATCAGAGCTAAAAGCAAAACTGATTACTGCAAGAAATCTGTCTCCTTGAACACAAATTGATTCAGAGTATCTTACTTAAAAGAAAGGATAGAAAATTAAAGGGATACTGTTATGGTTAATATCTTTAAAAATGTTTAATTTGCCTTCCTTCATGGAAGCTTAAAACTGAAACTGCTTTCCAAATCAAATGTATTTCCCCACTTACACAAAATTTTCTGGCTATGTTTGAGACCTTTTCATTTACTTCTCAGCTGCCTAAATGATCCACAGCTAGAGTTAAGTTATTACACTATAAAGAACATTTATTCAGATATATTTTTTAATTCCATAGAAGCAATTCTTTTTTTTTTTTTTTGCTGTCAATGGCATAGCTCTGTAAGGTCTGTGATGTTCATAAATAAGTAACAAGCCCAACAAACATATACATCGCCATGTATTTTTGTACTTCTTTATTTTTAAAGCGTATACCACACTTACATGAACTACTACATTCCTGGCCCAATTCACTGACCTCTATTCCCATTCCCACTAGCCAACCAAGGAAAACCCAAATGAGAAACCTCTTTCTCCACGTCCACCAAGCCTCCAGGCTTTGGCACAGTTCCTGGAATATTTTTGCACCTCCATAGCAAAATAGGTTAATAAAGCCTCTGGTCATATCCTCTAGATAGATAACTAGTTTCCCCACAATAATCATCCCCAAAATCCTAAGTTTCACTATCAGCTTTCCCTCGCGCCTCTCATCCTCCCTACCACCCTCTTCCCGGGGTGGGGGGGATGGGGACACAACAAAACAACAAAAAAATCAGTGACTAAACCCCTCTTTGCCTCATTACTCCCGTAAAGCTACACAACAATCGCCGTGAACCAGCACCGCACCGCACCTCAATTAGTATCGCAATACTTCATCCTCCAGGTTAATTCTATCGTATTTCAGCCATTCATCTTTTTCACCACCATCATGTTCGGCTGTTTGCCAGCATATGAAAAAACGAGAAGAGTATTCCAACCAAAGCCTGCGACAAATACTCGAAACGTAGTACTTCATTCCAAAGTAATTACACTCCAGTGTTCTCTGCTACCACCAAGGGAAATAGCTGTATCTGCTGGTTAAGTATTAAGCCTCAGGACTTTGATACATTTGTTGTATGAGGCTCACAGTACCTTTTAATTTTATGAAATACTGCTATTTATATTAATCTCCCCAAATTCTGTAGTAATGATAAATCTATGAACATTCATCAAGGTTTTTACCTGGAAGAGGCAAATCTTATTTACTGGCCTTTCAAGTTGCAACTTATATCCCGCCCATTCCTTATCCTATTACAGATATTTATTACGATAATACAGGATGCAGTATTGCAACTCAGAATACTTCTTCCTTGCCACTCTCTCTTCCATTCCCTTTACCAGAAATTATCTTAGACAACAGTATTTTTATTTATCTTTCTGGCAAGGGAATGGATATTAGAATCACAGAACTTTAAAATACTACTTAAAATATACATATATATGTATAAGGTACCATCATTCCCAACACCAACATTTAACAATGTCCAAACTAAACACTAACCAGAGACATCTCAATTCCTCCTCTACTGCATAAACCAAACCTAAGAGCTGAGAAACAAAACAAACAGCACATCTGACAAACATTCTTATAGCGCTACCTCTTTCAGAGACAATACAGCTTTTTCTCAGAACGGCAACACAAACTGACGATAATCCTTTATATGTTTTGACAATAGTGGTAAAGAGCCCAGCTACATTAATGACAGCTTCCTTGTCATTGTATACAAAGCAACTGGACATCAGTTTTTCTGATGCTTCCTCTGTACGTTTTACTTATATAAATTATTGTAAACTGTTGCTGTTTTTCCCCCCCCACGTGTGAAGATTTCTGTGACCAACACTGTACAGTCATTCCTTCCTTGAATTACTGTAGGAACAGAAGGGATGTGTTCAAAAGACAAATGTGAACTAAACTCATAACCTGTACAATCCAAAAGTCTAGAAGATGCTTTAGGGTTATGGGATACTTTTGGAATGTGAAAGAAGTGCTTTTCATTTTAGTATATATTAATGAAGATTTAAGAAAGGCCCACAACCTTGCAAAGAAAAAAAAATAAAAAATCAGGCTTATGTTTATTAACAGGGAGTTTAAAGAGACATCAGTCTCCCATTACCATGGACCAGTGAAGTGAATGATCCTCTGTCACATACCATCAAGTCTCATAGTGCTGTAAAAATTCCACCTATTGCCTTGACAGTCTCAATTACATTGGAGCCATAACCACTCCTTTTTATCAGATTCAAAAGGCAATTTCAGAAATATTAAGATATTAGAGTGACAGACTAAAACAGACAGGTAAATAGTACCTTTGAATTAACAGCCTGCTGAGCGCGATACAAGACGTTTTAAAATTCTTTCATGTCTGCGACAGGCAGAACGCGTAACCAATCCAATTTCTCATCTTGTTGATAATTCTATGAGAGATCGTTTGGCTTACTACTCAAATGACTGAAATACTGTAAAATTTGCAAAATCTAAATTTTCAGGTAAAAGCAAGTCCTTGTCTATACTTTTTTTTTTTTTTTAATAAAGTGAGTATTTGGAAGTCAGTGTTGTTCTTGTCAACGTTCAAGTCCTTTAACCTTAACTTTCTACCTTTGTGACATTTCCCAAGACTTAACGTGACCCTCTTTCCAACTCCGGTAAAGTATATGACCATCGCTCAAACAAATAATTAGGGATTTTTGCGAGACAGGACAGCATCGCTATGCCAGTATTATAGCTAATGCTTATCTGAAGCAAAGCATACCTTTTCAGATGACTTGTTAAAGCCTGTGAATGAACATCTAGCTTCAAAACTGAGAAATATTTTCACTGCAAGTCTATCTGAATGTTTAACAATTGCATAATAATACAGGAACAAAATAAATGATCAATGTAAAAACAGTGTTGACAGATTTTTTTCTGGTCTCTATTGCTGAGTTTATTCTTGTTTCCTTTTCCAGGGTAACATTTTCAGATTGAAGTAGATATATTTTCTGTTGCTAAACAGAACATCTCACACGTCTTTTACTGGCATCCACAAATAAAGGAGAGATTACTCAGAATGGTCTTCCTCCTTTAGTCTCATTCTTCCATAATATTTATTACATTAGCTTTATGTCTTCATTTAATACATCTGATCAGGGCCTGAAGGTGTGATATGCTTACTGGCCAGCAGTTACAGTCACTGGCTTAAGCTACAGAAGGTGTCATAACGCAGAGAGGCAAAGTTCAAAGGTTTGTTGAAAGGCCTTGTCCCCCGTTCTTCTCCAAGTGCTGATGCTGGCAGGATGGTACCCCTACACACTGTTGAAAAAGTTTCATTTTTTTAATATTGGTAAATGTCTACAAGACTCATCAGCAGAACAACAAAAAAAAAAAAAATAAAAGCCAACCAACCCTGTCAACCTCATGGTGCCAGTGCCCAAGTAAAGAGGTACAAGAAGCAGATGCTGGGGCAGACGGCACACTCAAGAAGGCAGCACAGCTTCACTGATGCTTGGCCTTTTTTCCCCTTTTTAAAAACTTACCCACAATATATAATGTTAGATAACTGTTTAAAGTATTACTGGATCTTCAAGGAAAATGTGTTTCCCTACCCCCACCTCCCAAAAAATACCCCAACCTGAATTGTTACAAACCAAACTAATTTACATCCTACACAGCAGCTGTTTCGGTTTCACAACTTCATCCAAAGAAACACCAAAGTCAGACCTGCAGTGCTCCTCTCTAACCTATGAGTTTCAAAGCTACATTTAGTTTTAAATGATCTCCACGAACTGACCCGAAGAATCCTAATACGTGTTTCTCTATTCCGAGTCCGTCAAAAACCTTGTGATAACAGAAATCACTACCATGGGTGTAATTCCAGTCTTGGGACACTCTAAAAGTAAAATACAGACTCTTGGAGGAAAATGCAGAATTTCAAAGAAGAATGAAATTAATGCCTCTAAAACACTTTAAACCCGAAGTTTAAACAATAGTTCAGCATGAAATAAAAACTATTACAGAAGGATTCCCTTTACTGGGTCATATGATAGGTGACAAAATCTTCTTGGGAACAACCGTGGGAGTGATGATATACACATTTAATATTCAAATTACCAAACACCTGTCAGTTCTTAACGTTTTAGATGAGGCTTTAGATGAGTAAACAGTAGCATAAAAACGATAAGGTGACATGCCCGAGACAGAGATCAGAGAAAAAGCCACAAGTAGGTCAAGGCTGGTCCCGATTCTGTCAACATTCACCTACTTTTCTTCAACTGCTTCAGAAAACAATAAACAATCCAGACCTAAAGAACACATATGCTTTTCTCCTTCAGCAGCAGCAAAAGGAAAGCTGCAATTCAAATTATGGGCTTGGGCAAGTATGTCAATGCCCTGCCACCAACAGCACAGTGGAAGACCTTAATCCTGACTTTTCAAATACAATCAATGAGCAAATATGCTCAGAAAAGCACTTTGATACCTTGAGCTGTCTACAATAACTTAAAAAACAAATAAAAGGTACTTTCCACTTCATAACTAAAAAATGCTTTTAGTTAAGCTGCTAGGTAGAACTCTTATTCACTTGAATTAAATCGGGTGACCTATGGTAAAATCAAATTTTTTTAATATATTTTTGCCCATCAGTATTGCTTTATGACGTTCTCTGTTAGAATACTTATGCCTGAAGACTGACAGCATGCAGGATCTGTGCTAGCCGTTCTTTAGCCATTGACACAGAAGTATTCCACAGAACATGCACTGAGGCTCTCCCTCTCGAGCAGCAGTCTGGATCTATATGGAGAGGATAAACCACACCATCATAAATGGCAACTTCAATGGCTTTAAGATTTAAACTTGAAAAGAATTCTAGCAGGTCTTAATTTCATATTCTTTTGCTCCAGTTCATGATCTGAATATTCACTTGTGAAGCAGCACCCAACAGAAGACTAACAATTCAGGACGCTGTCACGTGAAGGCTAGTGCAGGCACAGCGGATGGGCTGCCACGAACGTGGCTGTGAAACTGCATCCTTAACCAAACACTGCTGGAAAACTGAAACGGAGTCTTCCAAATCAGGTATTTACTCTACTTGCCAGCAAGGACAAGGCATGTAAAAAAAAAAATCTGAAAACGTCACAGACAGCAACAGTGAATTCATTTGGTCAATTCAAAACAGTGAAAGGAATAAGGGATGAGGAAAAGCAGAGTTTTCCCTATCTAAATGAACAGCAATTATTAAGTGGGAGCTTCTCTCCCCAGCAATCTGAATTTAGACAAAAAAATGAGGTAGATGCTAGTTCTTACTCATTCTGTTTATTTCACTTTAAGAAATTTTTTTTTTTTTAATATTTTTCTTGATACAACCCTGGGTTGGTTTTGTGTTTGGGTTTTTTTTTTTTTTTTTTTTTCCTTTTCCCCTTCCTNNNTTTTTTTTCTTTTTTTTCCATTTACACATGCTGAACTACAAGAAAACATAAACCATTAAACTCCATTGTCCTTTAACTGTACATCATGTTAACAAGATCAGTTTCCAGAACGATGACTTAGAGGACATGTGCCCTTAACAAAGCTATTGGCAGATCTTCATTTTCCAAGACGTCACTTTCAGCCTGTGTCTATTCTTGTTTGTTCTGGATACGTCCTTGCAATTGAAACAGGAATCATGACTTGAAAAAAGCTAATTGAATGGATGACTCCTCACGGGTTTTTTTTTAAAAAAAAAAAAAAAAGCATCATCTCAATTTTCCTTGTATTGATTTGACTGTCTTTATTCTTTTTTTAAATGTACACGAAGAGTTAAGAGCTAGCTTGCAGATGCACCTTTCGGAACTGCTAGCCACAGCTCAAGCCAGATGCAGTAACTGTTGAAGTTAGGGCAGGCTTGGGTGCTAAGTACTCTATACAGTGCACATTTGTAACCTTCTGCAGTATTCCATTATGCACATTAATTTTATGAATATCACGTCCTTCCATGACCTACTTGATCCATCTCCCTTCAGTCAGTCGGAACAATAACAAAAAGAATAATTTTGCTTCATCAACACACCCACAAGCTACAAATCAACATCAAGGAGGTCTGGTCCACAGGATTTCAAAAAGCACTTGGGGAGACCACAGCAGAGTCAGAAAGCACTAAGGGATTCAGAAAAATCTCTTCTTCATTTTACCAAAAAGTGCTAGCCTAGGAATTGATAAATTTAAGAAAGGTGGATTGCAAGCAGCCTGGGAATAACTGATCTATTCTCTTCCTTCTTCCGTAAAGCCTACCTGCAAGATATTCTCCCTCCAAATACGAGATCTGAAGTAAACGAGCCAACAACAATTTACAGAAACATTCAAAGAAACAGCTACATGAGAACAGCCCTTTTAACAGTGCCTTTGTTCTGCTCACTATGTCATCTCTGGAGGGGGAAAAAAGCTCTTATTTAGGGCTTTCAAACAGTTTCATATCTGTTGCAAAGGGCCTTTAAAAACGAAGGCAGGAGGAAGCCACAAAGGTACTCTGTTAAAAGACAGCAAGACATACACTTCTATTCAGAAGTCAGGGCACTATGAGCTTCCACTCCAGAGGGAAGCGCCGTACGTAAATGAAAAGGGTTCAAAATGGCCTGCGATATAACTTTTGCTGTATTTCCTGACATAAACGTTAACCTATTAATTAGGAACCAAAACAGTTAAAAGAAAAATAAAATGGTTTTCAGTGAAACAAAGTCCATTGACCCAGACCACATGCCAGACTCTCTCCTTCCTAATCTACAACTAGATGGGCTTTCAAGTCTCATTTGCAGAGCTCAACAAGTACTAGCACAGATCTTTGCAATTACTTCACGTGAAGAAGATTGCTCATTTCTGAAAATTGCTACTACCTTTATGGAGTAAGTTTTGCTACTCATAGACTAATATTCTTCAATAGTTACAGGAACGTATATTAAATAAAATAATAAAATGCATTATCTGAAATTAAAAACCTTATGCACACTTTCAAGAGAGAAGGGAAAGTCAGTAGCTCTTCAGAAAAAAAAACAAACTAGTAATGTAGATCAAAGTCAGAATAAGGACTTGACCATCAGTTCAATATCATCCTCAGCTTTATTGCTGCCATTAAGCAGAGGCTCTATTCAGACACTACATTCAGCTTACAAAATGAAGAAAACTATAAGAGCACCGCCTGGTGGTGCCCGAATAATGAAGAAAAATATTGCCATGAAACCAGGAATAGATTTAGGATTAAAATTTGGAATAGGACCATTCCAAAATGACAAGGAAACTAAACCACCAATTTCTCTGGTGAGAGATTTTTTTCCCCCACCTATTAAAATGTATTTGCATACGAAAGAGAATGGGGGAAAGAAAATCCTTCTCTAGAGTCCAACGATTCCTACATTTCCCAGTATATTTTACTTTTCCACAAAATTTCCCGCAAGAGCTCTTGAACAGAAAGCCCTAAATTTATTTTTTTTCAAATTACACATAAATACCATCATACCACGTTCTAAGAAAATTAAAGAAATAACAGAAGATAATTTATCAAAGTACATAGTCTAGAAAATTATTCTGCTATAACCGTTCCGGTATTATATACAACACCGTAAACAGCATAAAAATTCCACTCACACACATATGCTTCCAAGCCTTTATAGAAAAATACCACATCAGGAAATTAAAGAATGATACTACTAGGACACACTGATTCTGCTGCAGCCCTCATGATTAAAGCTCAAATTCTTACTAAGCACTTTTAAACACTGAACATGGCCACGTTCCAAAGTCAGCCATAGCCGTGGAAGTTATTTAATATCAAGGCTGATATAGGTCTACCTTCATTTGTCATCACTCTCACATAACAAAAGAAGATGCAGCTTGAAGTACGAAAACGAAGACCAGATTGTTCTGGTGCCTTGGTGTATTGAATAGCAACGCATTTTGGTAAGAGGCTGTATTCACCTAGTGCAGGTTGACTAGTCTCCTGTTCCCTCTTCTGGGAAGCTGTATGCGCTCGTGTACTCCAGCGTTGTGCCTGCACCGTGTTGTATGCGCTCACACGTTACACACCTGAGTTCAGTTGAACACAACTTACTGAAACTCCCAGTAGGCAATTTCTAGCGAAATTATGGAACCTAGAAAAACACTGAAACCTAGAAAAACGTGCTGACAATTTCATTGATCAAGGCGCTCAGTGTACTCTACAATATACAATCAAATACTGAAAGTATCAGTACCTTAACAATTTTAATATATTACATTTTGGCCAAGTTAGGGCATTTCTGACCATAGGCGAGTTGAGGATTTCCCTAAAAGATACTCAGTTCCGTGATCCATGTGCTGCAGTCACAAGCATTTGCACACGTTTTGCATCCACAGGCGAGTCTGTAGCCCACTCATATGGCATACATGACATACGAAGGACTGCCAAATGTTTCCGTAGAGCAGATGACTTTGCTCTTTTCCAGGTTACTCCTACAATGCACTATGGATGGAACTCTAGTGATTTCCACAGAGAAGCGGTATTTATGGTCCACAATTTAGGCTTGGTATCTAAACACCATTGTCTTCATTTATACATGCTGTTGATAAGCTGCACTTCATACAAAGTACCGCAGACTATACTGGAAAATAAGGAAAAGGGGTGGAAGTGATGAAAAGGAGAGTCAAAACACAGCACGGGGGGAAGTAAAGAAAATATGTTACCTACGTTATTTTTTTTAAAAAGCATGGCTTACTGCTACAACAACATTAATTTTTACAACCTCTCTGTATTTAGATAGCAGATAATTGCTATGGTTTGTACCAGCTTTAGCTACCACCCCACCCACTGCCCATCCCATCCACTACCACTCTCATCCACTTTTTCCTTGTTACTGCTTATTACGGTCAAATACTATTATCAATAAATAAATGCATTAACCACATAAGCCTCTATCCTTTACATACGTATTTGTACTGCCTGTCATAAGCCACCTTCATTTAAGCACCTACTACCTCACTCAGGGGCCCACTTTTACAAAATTGGATGTAATCGTTAGTTTGACTCTCAATAAAGCAAAACTTACAGCATCTACTACGGGACGTATTTTCAAGTTATAACGCTGGGGCTTTGTCCATTCCGACTGCACTTAACGGTTTGTAGAACAGCTGAACACATCCCCATTAAGACAACTTCAAGAGCTATTACTTTAAGAATTTCCCAACTTTACAGGTAATTTAGGACAGACTCAAACTGGCAGAAATCCAAGCTACAGCTTGGAAACTGAGACTATATTTTGTTTACAGAAACCAATTATATCATTGTAAATACCTGGTACTAAGCAAAAGAGAACATAGTCATTGATCACAGCCATTAAATAATCTATTACAGAAATTTAAAATGGACATCAGCTATTAAGTAAGTACCAGGCATACTGCATACTTGAATTTCAGAAACAAAATCCAAACATATTCAGACAGATTACTCTCATAATAATATTTATAACTTAATCTTTAATCAAGTACTTACTCTTAGATTCTAAAGGTTACAGAGGAAATTGCAGTAACTGAGCCAAGCTTCTTTTTATTGAATTCTTTTGACCGGAAATAAATGGGTTTTCAGTAAACCCTAGAAGCTGTTCTGAGTACGGGTCCTACTTTTTACATTACTTCTCATATTCCATAAGGATTTTAAAATCTAAATTGCCCCTGTGCCATTCCTTATTTTCTGTTCCAAGGACTTTTTGTTTTTTCAACAAATTCAACGAAGTAGCCAGTTCTATTCTCAGGAAACCTCCAGAGCTAGGAAATAAGCACAGAAATCAGACTAACAGAAATCTAAACACAGCAAAGATATCACAAACAAAGGAAGAAAGAATTATTCCTTGTCTCGGTTGAAATTCTATTTGGGCCAGTAAGAACCGTCCTGTAACACACTCTTGCTACTTGCAAGCAATTCAGGTTGCTTGAGCGTACCTTACACCAAGTACCGCGTGCGAATGCCAGTGCTACCAAGTGACCGCGGGCGCCCGAGCGGTTACAGGGGCGGCCACCACATCGCGGCACGGAGAACCGTTGCTGGGCCAAGCAGAGTACAGAGGTGAACTGGCGAAATGCTGCAGCCCAGCTGCACGCCCCACCCAGCTAAATTATCCCCGGATCATGCAAGAAGATGGTAGCATTTCCTATGTGCCATTTCGATCTTTCAAAAATAGAGGGGAAAATTTTTCACATTCTGCGTAAAAAGAGGACTCGACTGCTCCACTGCAGCTTTTCTTATTGAGAAACCAAAGGCACACTGCTCAAGTAACCAATACTTCCGTATAAAAAACTCCTGGGAGCTAGATCTCGTCGGCGCACAAAATCTAGTAGCAAAGCTACCCTTGAGTATTTGCTTACAAACAACTCAGACACACAGGACTTCAAAAGCCAGCCCTCAAATACAGAACGGACGGGTCCGCTTACATAGAGGAGCCTACAGAAACAGCTTAACCTACAGTATTATTCCCCCAATCACCTCCCGCCGTCATAAAACTCATCCGTCTATGCTCCGTTTTGCAGACTAAGCCAGCTTCCCAGTTCTCTTATTTTCTAACGCTCAAATTACAGTTCTTTGTGGATTTTTTTAATATGCCATTTTAAAAAAACAATACCAATCATATTAACAAAGTATTGTTAATTTTAATGAACACAAATTAAGTTTAAGTTCTATACAACTTTGAGCTAGCTTTCTCATATGGAAAAACTGAATGTTACGTATTCCAGACCAGAAGGCAGAACTTTCCAGAGGATTAAAGATACATGAGACCCAGATACAACCATTACAAGTCATCAAAAAACACTTCAAATGCATCCCAAAGGCTTCCTTCTACTTCACCTGCCCAAAGCTATTTTCACTCTCAATCCCATTGTTCCCCCAAGAAATCAAGCAGTCTACCAACATCAAGCAGCCTGGTACACCACACACGCTTGTTCCTCGCCTTTATTTACTACTCTATTTGATCATATACGCTTGGTATGAATGCTTACACCTTCACCCATTTATAAACACTGAAGGCATTTGTGGTTTTGGATTAGTGAAATCCAGAATTTAAGCACCCTCTTAAAAAAAAAAAAAAAAAAAAGTGAAAGAGTATGTGGGGAGGAGAGGGGAAAAGAACACCTGAAATATGTCTTCTGAAAAATCAATATTAGATTGTAGATCCAGCCACAAGCTGTTCCACTGTAACACTTCCAGAATTCAGAGGAAAGAGAAAATACTGAATGCTACCATGATCTAACTGTACGATCGGCATACAGTTGTACGCGGATGCAAACAACATCCAGATTTGCAGGTGCTGCAAAACAACGTGCATTTCAAGTGACCTGTGAAACGCTGACCTTGGCATAATTTACAGTCAACTAATTTATCCAAAATAGTCCTTGCCCAACTTTGAGGGGGAAAAAAAAAAAGTTATACACATTCCTTCCTTCTTGCATCATCTTACAAGACAATAACAAACAATCTAGTATATTACTTAGATAGAATTTCACCTAACTCCCCACATCTAATTTAAATGCAAGGAGTTATTATATCCATTTCATTTAATTCAGCATATTTGGGCAATAGTAATTTAAATGTTAACAGAATTTTTCTTTTCATGAAATTTAAAAAAAAAAACAAACAAAACGAAACCCACCAAACAACTTAAACATATCAGCTGTGCAAAATAACCTGAATAAGGTCATTGTTCTACTATATTTCTTCACAAATGGAGTCAGAATCCAATTTAGATAAAGCAATCCTTTAAAAAGTACTGACATAACGATTAAAGATAATCACCTGCAGATCCTTAAATTGTGATGGTAAGTGTGAAACACAATACACGCTCTGCTCTGTAATGTGCCCGTTGCCAGTATTGCATCTTTCGCCTTAGGCATCCTCATGGTTTCCTCCAAGAAATAACTGGATAAAAACGACTCAAGTCTCTTTCTCAGGAAATCACTGCCTATCTGCATCAGACGCCCCAGACAACAGAAAGTCTCACTGGAGTATAACACAAGAAGTGGAAAACCAAAAGAGCCAGTATTCAATGCAGCGGTTCTGTCGGGCAGCCCCAGCCCGCCCAAGACAGGCTACTGAAGAGACCCTGCCCAGCTGAGCAATGAAAAGCGCCATTATTTACAAAACATCATCCATAAGAAGCCCAGGCAATTAGAATGACGTTTATATCCCAGCTCCTCATGGAAAGCGTTTGCATACTGGAACTAGAAGGAGGCAAGCAGTGGTAATCTTTTCTAACTGGAAAATGCTGTTCACGTTCTTCTCTTACGGTCTGTGTAGACAAAGCAGATGCACCACCGGAATGGAAAAGCTTCATGTTTACCTAGATGAGTGAAGATCATCAGCAATGCTAAACACAACAGCCAACACAGACAGCCAAATCCTCCAAATATCCTCCTGGAAGGATTTTTTTAAAAAAAACCTATTTCCGACCATTTTATTTATTAATTTTAAACATTTCTGTTGCCCATTACCAAACGCAAATTTCACTACAACAAAAATCAGCATATCACATTGTAGATGTGTTCCACCCTGAAGAAAAACCCTGAGTTATATTCTTGATTAGTACTGTTGTTGCATCTTAGCCAGCTGTAATAGCTGTACTTTAAAAGGCTCTTTGGATTTGTCTTGGATTTGCTTAGTTTGAATGTTTTGTAGGGATCTTCTCTCCAGATAACATTATTGGTGTGGATTACTCCTTCCAGAGCCTCTTTATCCAATTCTGGTGGATATTCTGGTCCATCTACTGGAGAGATCGCTTCCTGCTTACAGTTCTCCATCTATGCTCAGTCTCTTTCACAATGAGAGCTCCAGGATAAACTTTAAAAAGAGTCCTTTTGTATTTTTTTTTAATCAATAACAAAAAAAGTCGTTTTAGACTAACACAAAATGTCAGATGAAATAGTTTAAAGCAAAGCAAACAATTGTCCATCTGAATGCTATTTAACGTGGGACATTTTCCTCATGTTCAAGTACATCTTCCACCAACAGGTAAGTTTTGAGGGGCTGGAAAAAGATCATGATACAAACAGCTTTAGCTTAGGAAAAAATCTCTCGCACCGAAAGTCTCAAAGGGTTTCATGAAATAAATTTTTGTAATTCAGCTTTTTCTAAACTCTTCATGCCTACCAGACCAGACTTTTGCATTATTATTAGCATTAACTATGCAAAACTTCATTGTGGTTCGCAGCAGTATCAGACATCGGAAGGGGAACCTATCCTGACATTACTCATACTTTTTTGAAGCTGTAACATCTTTCCCCCCCCCCCAATATACGTTCCAGCAATTTTGTCCAAAACGAATTATCAATATTGTATACTTGCTCGGCATGACGCGTTCTGTTAAAGTAAGTTAGGAGATTATCGGTTTATCCTGGGAATGTCTTTCCTACTGCTGGGCTTAGTATCAGTACAGCGATAAAACCCTCTTAAAATAGTTCTAGAGTCCAGGCAACAATCAATCGCGTGCAATATTCTTTCGATTTTTATTTAGCAATGACTTTAGCGATTTCAGGACTTTGAAGGCCAGGAATGAACGGTAGATTTAGGTTAAATTACTTCTGCCTTTAGAAGTTACAGCAGCCTGTACATAATGTCCTATCTCAACATCAACAGCTCAACTATTTGGAACATTATACTGCTGTTTGACTTGCTGAATGAAAAGTATTAGAAGCAAATACATTTTAAACAATGCCGCAATTTAAAATTGTGTAAATCAGGACTTAAAAAAAAAAAAATCATATACTTTTTTCTGTTGTCATTTGTAACAGATTTCTCACAATGACGCCTTTTAACACAGTTTCACTAATAACAAACCAGATTGCTGGATTTCACAGTCTTTGACAAATGACAGTAACTTTTCAAAATTAGAGACACACATAAGACACATACAATCCACACACACCCTACAGAGTCATAGTTTCTTATCCCATAGGACTGGGTATGTCCCAACCAACAAGACATTTTCGTAAAATTTCAGCAGCAGGTTTAACAGCTTGAAAAGCAACAAAAGTAATTATTCCCTGTCTACCTCCACAGATTTTGCAGTTCCTCTTCACTGGTCTAGGAATCCTGCATGAAAACAGCCATGAGCGCCTCTTGCAGAGACATTAAGGCTCTACCCCTCACTCCAAAACCTATGGGCCCTGGCAGGTTCAACAGATGATATTATATTATTATTATTATTATTATTATTATTATTATTATTATTATTATTATTATTATTATTATTATTATTATTCAGAATCCCACCAGATGGCAGTAGCATAACTCCCCAGCAAAGCAGGGAGCACTTCTGCAAAGGACAGCTCCTTATTCTAAGAATATACACAAGACTTCCAAAAATCAGATAGACAATTTGAAACGTGGGGCACAAACAGAGTTTGTCGCTGAAACTAAAATCCGGGTTTTTTTTCAACACTTTAAGAATGTGTTAACAGTGAATACTTAACGAGCAAATTGCTCTGTTTTCAGCAAATTAGGTACGCAACTGGGTTCGTGGCAACGTGCCAAACTAGAGCGCAGTTAAGCAAATCTGCAGAACCCCGGGGAAGGTACCGACACATCTTTTCCTGCTTCAGCAACTTCCCCCCCCTTCTTTTGTCACAGTTCAGAAACACTTTGGTATTGCATTAATATGCACATCTTCACATTAAAGCACAACGAAAGCGGATAAACATAGCAATTTAATGCCGGTTGCTCAAGAGATTCTCTTCTACTTTGCCAGCTTGGGTTAAGTTCGCTTTAAAATCTACGTGTGGTCAGAGGCGACGACGTGCCGAGGACAGTTGATTTAAAACGAAAGGGTGACTAGATGAGCAAGGATGCAGTCTGCGTACACAAATACCAGCGGCAGCATTACAAGCCTGCATGAGTTAATAGCGAAAATGCTGAAGCACGATGCTTTGGCTCTTTGTGAGTGACAAACTCCTGCGGCACATTATCTACCCCAAAACATCATAAAGCAACAGACAAATGAACTAATGACAAACGCTAATTGAACTGCCAAGTCCAAATCTCTCTCAGTAAGCTAATGGGAAACTCGGTACCACACACTGCTGATTACTTATTTGACGAGCTAAACTTAACTGCAGGGTAAGTTGTATCTTTCCAGGCAACGCAATGACACATCTGAGTAGCAAGATGAAAGACTGCTTCTTCAAATACTCAAACTGTCTGCAGAATAACATCCATTTCCCTCAGAAGTACAGATACGAACTTTTCAGTTATCTATTAGTGCCAACACATGCTCAGAAGGGGATACAGATAAGCAACAGAATCCTTACTCAAAATTAGCTTAGGCCTTATGTTGCTGAAAATTCTGTGTTACACTTGTACCGAAGCACACATTTTTCACGTCTCGGTCAACTTAAACTATAAATACCCAAATCGATGTTTATGTTCGGTTACATTATCTCATATGGCTCACATTAAGTCACACAGGCATTCTTTCACGTTTTGAATGAAATCTAAAATTGGGTTTAATTACTGCTTACAGACTCTTAAATTCAGCCTGCGTTCACTTGCAGAAGTTACTATGAAATGCCAAGAGCCTAACAGTGACCACTGAATTCAAATACGTGTGAGGAAAGAGGAACTGAATTTCAGCCAACTACAGTCTCAGTCTGGGGAGCCTTACGGCTTTACCAAAGGAAATCTGACCTCCAAGCTTCTGCTTTTATTTTTTTCAACCACCTCCCTCTTTTTTTCTTTTTTTTTTTTTTTTTTCTTTTTTTTCCCCAAGCTGCTGTTAACTCAAAGTAAAAGCTGTAGTTAAACTTGGCAAGCGTAGTCCCGCTAGTGGCGATTCCTGCTTGTGTGGATGCGGCTGCACGGTCAGGGGTCTCGGGACGGGTGTCCGCTCGGCACCGTTCTACCTGACGTCAGTCAGGAGCAGACCCTTCTTCTTTCTACACTTCTTCTTTTCCCCTCAGCGTTCTTAATGACGCTATATTTAAATATGCAAGCTTGACCTTTTAATTCTGCCGAGTATTATGAAAGCAGGTCTCTCTCTGCACCTTATTTTTTGGCAAATAAAACCGAGGCAATAAAGACCTAGGAAATATATACAGGTGAACAAAATGCTTGTAGAAACGATAACAAGGTCTGATCTTAGGCAGCAATCTAAATTTAAGCAAGCCTGTAACAATTAAGTTAAAAAAAAACTCCACACTGTATCAAAAAACATACAAGCAGATGGAAATAATCTAATAATCTTTACTCTTTGTTTGTTTTTTTTTTTACAGTGGAATTCTTGTCGGTTTTCATTCTTTGATATCGACTTTTCTATACTGCACCATAGCAAGATCGCAGCAGTGCTAACTGTACAACAGCACCCCTCTGCCTTTGCAAACTCGGCATTTACATTAGCTCCCTAGGCCTTCTGAACTAAGGGACGCAAGACCAGCTGTAGCGTTAACCTACGCCTAGCTCCTGCAGCTCGTGCAGCCTTCTCAGACAACGCGATTCTGCTGCAGACACTGGTCCGGTTGTGAGCGACCGGCTTTAAGGGCCGGGACGAAGGACTGAGGCGCCTTGCTCTCCTGAGGCCTGTCCTGCAAAGCACTTTGCCACCACGCGCTGGTACAGACCGCAGCCCCAGTCACATCGTACCTCTATCTCAGTAGAATTAAAGTACGGACAGTACCTAGAGCAAAATTCCTTAAGCACCGCAGAAAGCCTTGTCGACCGAATGCTGTGGAAAGTTCTGCAGGGACACTTCAAACTTTGTATTTGCGATACAGGAAGCGTGCTGCAACACGCTTGCTCTCAAAAACACCACCAGGAGTCTTTCACGTTTCTAATGAACATTTCAGAACACAGTAAACCGACAACTGTTTAGGTTAAAAAAAAAATAATTAAATTTTTTATATATATATATATATATATGTAAAAAAAATCATGCCAGGTTTGCTTCAGTGATCCCGCAGGGCAATAATTACGTACATTACATTAAGGTGGTCACAAAATATATTAGAAGAGATTCCGCTCTGCCGACAGAATCCTCTGAAATAGCGGCTGGGAGAATAAAAGCACCGTAGGCAGTACTACGGTGAGACAGAAAATCCCATTTACATTTATGAGAGGAGAGCAAAGTTCAGATACTCTCTTTCAGGTAGCATACAGCACACTGCTGCAGGTCAAAGACTCTCCTAGACAAAGATCTCGACAGGTGACGGAAGAAGGAAGGCATTTTCATACGCTTTTAACTTCTAACTCTTAAGTCAGGTCAAAACATATATTCTAATGCTCGTTTGTTAACCTGAAACTTTAGGAAGCGCGGCTTAGCTACGCAACATACATATTCTAACAAAATGCATAGAAGGCATGTAAACACGTTGCGTTTCTCTCGAAGAGACTGACGGTGTGGCCTGTTAGTTAGAGGCTGCTCTCCACCGCTCTAAACCTCGCTCCGCCAACAAAAACAAGTGAAGCCAACTTTCTAAGAACAGAGAAGAACCGGTAGAAAAGATTTGTAGTAAGCAGCTTTCTCGTATTCTGATTCAAATGACAAAACCAAGAATGAGTTATGATCTGGTAAGAAATGAAAAGGAAAAATCGGTTCAGTTTTTTTTCTTTACTCACCAGACAACACCAAAGGCTCCATATCCAATAGGTCTGTCCGGCTCAATATCCAGTTGCTGTTGTGGATGTTGTGAGTGCTGATGATGGTGCGCTTTAACTGCAGCAGCTGCTGCAGCTTGTACCTGAGCTGGGGCTGCTGCAGCTGGTCCAGGGGCCTGACCCGGTGCCGGTGATGGGAAATATGGCTGCTGCTGCCCTGGGTTTAACATCGCCGCGGCCGCGGCCGCAGCTGCCGCGGCCGCAGCCGCCGAGGAGGCATGCTGCTGTACGGGATGTACCGCAGCTGCAGAGCCTGGATGCAAGTGATGTTGAGGGTGGTGGTGGTGATGGAGGTGAGGAGGAGGGAGGTGAGGAAGGTGGTGGTGATGGTGGTGGTGGTGACCTGCTGCTGCTGCAGACGTACCGCCATTGTAAGCCGCCATCATTTTTGCGTTGGCTGTTGTGCCACAAAGAGACATTCAAAAAAATGCCCTTTGATTGGGTAACAACTGGGTCAAGCTGTCATTTGGCCATAAAAATGAAATCTGCTACACTTTAAAAGAAGTTGGGTTTCATCATACACGGCCCACCTTTAAAAACATTGAGCTCAGCTGGCCTTATCTCTTCACGCAGCCAAACAATTTGGAGAACCTCTTCATGTGTGCGTGAGCCAGAGTGCACGAACCCTCTTCCCCCAAGAGTCCAGCTGTGGTTGGCTACTGAAACTCCATCCTTGGGCGACCGGGTTGGGTTTTGTTTGGGTTTGGTTTTGGTTTTGTTTTTTCTTTTTTTTTTTTGGTTGTTGTTTTGTTAATAAAAAAAGAAATAGAGTGATCAATCCCCCTTCCCTCCGGGAGGAGGGTTTGGAGTCTCTCCCCTGGAACACCCCAAGAGGACTGACCAGCCTACCCCCTCCATTCCCACATCCTCTCCATTTATCTCCTCGACACCTCCCTGAGCGCCCGGGCACCTCCTACATAGCTCCCTCCTTTCAGACACCTGCGCCCTCAAATATAGCGAATTGGAAA
>VZTL01055218.1:27155-51158 GCA_013400535.1 Scopus umbretta | reverse complement strand
AGCGGGACCCAGCCCGGCGGGCCCATAGGACTCGGCCGCTGCAGAGACTCCCTGACTCAGTCCCGCCCCCTTGACCCCCGCCGCCCAATCACCGCGCGCCTCCGCGCCCAGCGCTAGCGAGACCCCGCGAGATTCCCTCACCTCACACAACCCTCACCTCGGGCGGCCCCGCCTTCTTCGCCTCCCCTGCCAATCACGCGGTGCCGCCCCGGCCTACTGGCCAATTGACTCTCTCCCTGGGCCGAGGCCCGCCCCCGAGGCCCGCTTTTTGCCCAACCGCAGCCCCCTCGCCCAGCCGCTTAGCCAATGAGGGGAAACGAAAGCCCGAAAAGGGGTTACTGGGCCAATATGACTCGGAGGCGAGGCGGCGCCCTGATTGACAGCTCTCCTCGCGAGTGATGAGCGGCGGTGGGCGTTAAAGGAGCCTCCGTCCGGCAAATGGCAGCGCGAGCCGCCGGGTGACGGGCGAGGAAGTCGCTGGCGCGCCCGTCTGCAGGTGGGCAGTTGGCCAATGGGAGGCGGGGAGCCGGCTGATGAGCGGCGGGAGGGGCCAATGGCGCTCCCGGGGCGGGGTGAGGTAAGGACGCGGCGGGGCGCGGAGGTCACTGCGGGCGCTGAGGGGAGGCGGCGGGCAGCGGAGCGGGAGCCGGNCCGCCCGCCCCCGGGGCGGCCCTCGGGGCTGAGCCGCCTCTCCTCCCCGCCCAGGGCCGAGCAAGGGAAGAGGAGCGCGGTTCCCTGAGGTGGATGTGTCTGCCTCAGCCCCGCTCTCCAGAGGAAGGTGATTACTAAAGCTGGCTTTCACGAAAGAAGCTTGCCTGACTCGGCTAACGGGAAGGCGAATGGGCTTTAAAGGCGGGAGCTCGCCTCGAAGTGTGGGGTCTTTTGGGGGAGCGTGGGGGGTTTTTGAGTTTTCTGGGTTTTTTGGTTTTTTTTCTTTAAATGTTGTGGGGGTTTTTTTGTTGTTGTTGTTTTTTTTTTTTTTTTTTTTTTTTTTTTCCCCTGGGATTTGAAGACCAGAAGGCGAGGCCTGAAGGCTTTGCCGTAAAGGCTCGAAGCAAGTGAGGCGGGGGCAGGCGCCGAGGGCCGGAGCCTCGCCCGCAGGCTCCAGAGGCAGGCGGGGAGCGCGGCGGCCCTCGAGGGGCTGAGCTCCCCTTAGGTCAGGCGGAAAGACAAAACGATGGGAGGTTTTACCTCTTTTCCGCAGGTCGCAGATGCTGTAGCCCGCTCTTCTCCCAAGCCTGTCTTTCCGAGGCTTGCTGCGGCATGCTTGTTGGCACGCTCGACAGTTGTGTGTCAAACGTGGAGCATGTGTTCGCCTCCGACCAAAATATTTTTTATTTAGGTTGTCATTTTAGTTCACTTATGCCATTAATCCGCATGTTTGGGGAATGCGGTGTGGTTCCTTAAAGCATGAGCGTTCCCTAAAACAGGGAGTTTTAATAAAAATTTGACGGTTTTAACACTTTCCACTCTCTTGTGTGAATATTAATCATATCTGATTAATAGTTTTACTTCAGGAAAAACTCCTAGTTACAGAGCCTTACCTATGATGGCAATACAGTTAAATGAACTGTGATGGTGATAAAGAGGTTCCTTCATACGATTACGTTGCGTGAGCAGTTCCAAAGGAAATAAATGACTGATGGTGAACCTGTACGCGCCCCTGTTGCGGGTGAGCTGACAGCCTTTCCTTCCCTGCATCTGGTTCCTGTCTGAACAGAGGGAAAAAGGCTAACAGAACTGTGATAGTAAATTGCATTGCTGAAGTTCTACCAGCAAATCCCCGATGGTGCAGTAACAAGCCCTGTGATCTGTGTTTTCACTATGTCTCTCTTAAAAACTGAACAGCGTCACTGGACTTCTATACAGCATGGGGGAAAGGAGGCTGTAAATGTGAAAGCCTGTTGCAATCCTTAAAACTTGAATGCAAAAGCTTTTTAGGAATGGGTTTTGGATACTTTTTGTTTGTGCTCTCAAGAGCAGAAAAGCCTCGCAGGAATTAAGATGAGTTTCTATGTTAAAACTGTTTCTGTTGCATTTTGAAATGTTGTTAGCTAATATGCCAGCTTGGAATTGTAGTAGAATTTTGCTATTATGTCACAGTTCTTAAAAAAGAGACTTTACTTTAAAAAAAAAATAAAACAAAACCAAGAAAGTAAGCAAGAGAAGATTTAGTTTACAGCCGGTTTATACTACTATGTATTGGAAGAAGAGACAGACTGCTTATTTAGAACTTGTATTTCTAGCTGTCTCTTTGAAGTTTTTATTGAAGCTGATAACAAACTGCTAATGTGAATACGGGATGCCCCAAGGATTCTTTTGGTCTCTGCTTCCCCTCAAGCTCTGGAGAGGTATGGTGTGGGGTGCAGGACAATGGAAGGAAGTGGATACAAATGAGGTTGGGTGGGCCTGTGCACAGGGAAGAGCAGTGAGGAGTGGAAGGCTTTTAAAATCCTTCTACATGTTTTCATTATGGACTTTTTTCTTTATTATTATTATTGCAAAATCTTTTCTAGTAGTAGAATAGAGCAATTGCCTAACAACGGTTATATGGACACCTGGGTTCTAAATGTATTTGCAGATTTATGTCTCTAGTGGCATTATTCAAGTTCAAATATAGAGTGTCATCTTAATTTTTTTTTAGGTAGGTACACTGCTGAGTTAATTAGATTGCATGTCTTTAAACAATTGATTTTCAGTAGAGTTTAATTTTTGCTGGTGTACTTGCTGAAAGTCAGTCATCTTCAACTGCGTATTGGGAAGAAAAGGGAAGGAAGAAATTATTTATCTTGTCCTTGCCACTGGACTATAGTTGAATTTATGGTCAAAACCAAAGTGTTCAGGGATATGGAAAAAGTTAACCTTTTTCTGGCATAAACTGCAAGTCTTGTAATGACTGCTTATTGAGATGTGTTCATAGACCTGTGCAGTTTTGGTGACTAATTTAAGGAGCCTAATCTCTGTAGGCTCCTTATAGATAAAGGGTAAAGAGGTACACTGCATTTCTGTCTGGAGGAGTCTGTTAGGTGTCTGGACATCACCTTAACCTTTCTTTCCCTATTGACTGCATGGAGCCTTTAGCGAGGAGCTTCTGAACGGCAATGTCTAATGTCAAGCAGGGTGTCTTTACCTACTCGTTTTTGCAGTGGACAGGGAATAATTCAGGCCTAGATCTCTGGTAGCATATTTTAAAGCTCTGTGTAGCCATCTCCCCTGGAGCAGCTTGTGTCCCCGAGAACCTGTTCTTTCAAGTATTGTGCTCATGAAAAGATGGGAATTGGATCCACTTCTCATTAGTGTTTAAAGCATCTGTTTACACTTCCTCATGAGCAAACCAGTTGCCAATTAACCTGAGGGGAGTAACAGCTGAAGCTCGTGCGGGTTTTTTTATCCTTATTGCTTTAAGGAAGGATCAACACAATGGAGGTTGTTCTCAGCATCTTTGCTGTAGCTGAGGATGTTACATGTGTGCAGCTTTCAATTGGGAGTATCACATGATGCATTACAGTATTATGAACGTTGCCTATGTCTTTAGGAAAAACAGACTTCTTTAAAAAGTAATACCACAGGTAAGCTGTTGAAAAAGTCTTGTATTGTTTATTGATGACCCTTTTCTTTATGGTTATCATCAAATGCCAGCCATCTCAAGTTTTTGGTAGAGGTTATCTTCAGTAAGTCTCACAGGAGAAAAAAAAAAAAAAAAAAAAGAATCAGTTCCAGCACTCAGACTGAAGGCTGTCTGAGCTCATTGCTAATGTATTGCCACCAAGGGATCTGGGGCAACTCCTGTGTCCGCTCTGTGGTGAGTAGGGTCAGTTGCATGAACCAGAACACTATATCCAGCATAAAGAGTTTCTTCCCACACGCCTTTGTCTAAACTTACTGACTTCCTACTGATTTCTATTAGTGAATGTGAATCAAATCCATGGTGACTTCATTTTTGGCTGCGCATTAGTAAATAAGTGTCTTGTCTTAGAAATACTCTAGAAGTGTTGTCAGGCGCTGTTGTGTAGATGAATTTTCAGCGGTGAGAGCAAAAGAGGTGAACTGGGTTGTAGTCCTGGCATTGTCACCAGTTTTCCTGACAGCTCTTGACTAGACTACTACAAACCATGCTTTCCAATTTCCCTACCTGTAAAGTGTAAGGAAAATCTGGGAGCCACTTTATTTTCTTAATTTCTTCAACTAAATGCTGCAACCATATTATCCATCTTTTATTTGCCTTTTGAAGTTGAACCAGCTCTTTTCAGTGAGGCGAGAGACTGGTGAGATGGCAGCTGCAGGGATGCACTTATCTTACACGTCCATATGGAGTTATGTCAGATGCCAGTGTTGAACGACCCACCCTAACAAGCATATCTTCCTTCCGCACTGGGTTTCTAAACACTTTTAATTGGTGTCCCTGGCCTCTGTCATGTTGTGAAGCTTAAGACTGTCAGTGCACCTGCTTTTTAGGCACTTCATGCTGTGAAAGTTAAGGGGGACAAGATCCAGTGGATTCATACAGAGGTATGTTTAAGGAAAAAGCCTTTTAAAAGAGTATAAAGGAAACATGAAACTTGTAGACAAAGTGCTCAACTTCTAATAGACCCTTTGTTTCCTCAATACACGTCTGTTACCTGAAAGTGTTACCTGTTGTTATGTGAATGACTCCTACTTAGAACAGGGCTGTGGAATGAATTAATCGTGTACTACTGTAAGTCCGTGCTTCCTTGGTGTTTTTTTTAATGCCTCTGTATAAGAACCATAAGTCTGCTGAGGGGGAGCTTATTGCAGAGCTGGCTCATGTAACTTTGAGCAAGAGTGTTTTGTGAGTAGTTCAGTGAGCTTGAGCTACTTGATGAGTGAGTTGGCAAAAATCTAACCATAGTAATTTGAACTGGGCAGGTAGAGACGCTGCTCTAGATCCTGCCAAAGCCCAGTTTGATTGCAACTAATTTGTCATCCCCAGTGATGCATGAAGATATGTGATTGGTGACTACTGCTGATGAAACATGACAGATCAATTCTAATCTCTTACTGGAGAAGACAGTTATTCATGGGGACATGCATCTGTCTCTTACTATTTTGCTCACAGTAAGAGTGCTGTAAAGCAGTAGCAAGTCTGCTGTTTGAGTATCGAATGCTGAATGCTAGTATGTCTAGATTTGTCAGGTGCTCTTTGCTAAACTCATTTAAAAACTACATATAAAAGTAAATACTGTGCATTAGAAACACAGGGCACAGACTTGTCCCTTTTTGCAAGTCTATCAAGTTTAGTCTTTTCTGACTCTTGAGAGGTTTATTTTTCCCCTTGGATTTGCCACTTGCTTTGCAGGGGTATAATCTTTTTGACAGCACTCTGCATAAGGGCAGGGGATGGAAGACAATTTGTAATCAGCCAGTTCTATTTCTTTGGTGCTTCTCAGCAGTGTTTAACCTTAAAATTCTCCACAAAAGATTGTATCATATTGCACAGCATAAAATGTTATGGTCCAGTTCCAGATGTAGGCTTTGTGGGTTTTTTCTTGTACCACAAGAGCTAGCTGTGAAAACAGGACTCTGATTATTAAACTAAGTCTTTTGATTTCATGACTGAGTATTGTGCATAAATGTCCTTCAGCACTTATGCATATAGGGTTTTTTGTGACCCTTTAATGCAGAAAAAGTAACATTAAGTGGAAAGAAACATAATAAGATGCTTGCACAGATTTGTCTCTGATCCATAAAAGGGGTACTCTGAGCTGTACTAACGATAATTTATCATGTGGGTGTTTGACAAGCCCACACATACCTTGATATACAACTCTGCAGATAGAGTCCTCAGTATTCTGTAACACCCTGGTAATTTTTTATTCATAAATCCTAATGCTGAAGCCCGTAAAGTGTCATAAACGTGGTGCTAATGCCTGTGAATTTGAGGAGGTTTGGTTAGTCAGATAAATACCATGCCTCTAAATAAACCGTGGTCCTAACTTACAACAGAATAAACATTAATATACACAAAGTATCATAGGATTAAAATTCACATTGGTGTGTATTAGTCCTTTTCTTTGCAAAGAATAATTTCCCAGAGTTTTCATCTTTAAAACCTTTTCTCTACAAAACTGGAAAAGAATAAAATATTATATTAATAAACTGCAGTGAGGAGCAGGGGGAAAAAATACTTTGTTTTTAACTTTCATTATGTAGAAAGGTTTGTGACTTAAAGGTTGCAAGGATGGCAATATGCCTTCATCTAAGAGGGGTTCTGCTCGTCTCGTTGAATGAGGGACAAAGCCCTGTCCTGCTCTGGGCAATGTATTAATGAGAAGGGGGGGGTGGGAAATAATCAAGTAGTCAAACCAAGTGGATGGCCTAGCATAAGGTTGTTAATCTAGCAGAAAGGCACGTTGACCGAGATGAGCCTCGTCTTTGTCTTTCAAGCAGCAGTGTGGAAACTTGGCTGCTGCTTTGAGAAGTGATTAAAATGATGGAATAGTACGTACTTCAGCAGAGCTGCACAGATACGACTGAGATCTGGAGTAGGGGGCAACTGGTGAAAATGACAGCTGGTATCACCTAAGATACCGCGTGTCTCTGGTGTTGGAGAGCAGGCTCTACAGGCACTTAGGTTGCTTCACCCGCCTGTCAGCCCTGTTTGTGGCTCTCGCGGTGTAGTTCTTGTGGTGGTCATGTCGCAGTTGACAGCTTTGCCCCAGGTTTGTTCAGTATACTGTATATACAAATATGAAGATTGGGATTAGCGCTGGGGCTTGAATTCACCCCAAAGACTGTCACCTGCAAAACACTGAACTCCATACCTTGTAGTGCTTTCTAGCCAAAAATGTTTTCTTTGTAATTTTCTGAAGAGTTGCTGAATTCTTTGCGCACTGCAGAGCTTAAGCATGAGCTTGGCTTTAACTGGGAGTGCTCAGGTGCTTAAAGTCGGTTTATAATAATTTGCCATTTAAAGACTTCAGCCTGATTGTTTAGTTCTTTCTGTCCCATTTTCCTTCTTGCTGTTAAACACCAGTTGCAGGAGGTAGCGGGGAGCTCTTTATCCCCTGCGGCTTTTTGGAGAAAGTGACAGTTCTGCAGTTCTCTCTGTTCTACATTTCTTTGCACCAGAAATGACCCTGCTGCTCTTTGTCACCAGTGTTGCCTTTTATCCCTCTCCTGGCAGCTGCTCTTGCTCCATTTTGATGTTGGAACAGCAAATGAACTCCCTCTGAAGCAAATGTCATGCCAGTAAAGATGTTGAAGCAGCAAGAAAATCATCTCTGTCTCTGAAGACTGAGTTGGAGACCTTTGTGAATGAGATGTTCTTAAAATAGCTCCACAGCATGTTATCTTCCCTAGAAGATAACACAAGCCACTTGTTTTTATGTGAGCAGGACCCCCAAATAATGTTTTTTTTGAGTGGGGAGAGAAGCAGGTTCTTTACTTTTCCTCCAAGTTAAAATAGGTACCATAATATCCAAGCACTTCGTTTCTGCTATATCTTTTACTTGGGGGGGGGGCCAGAAAGGAGGCTAAGGCACCAGTAACTTAAGCTATGTTAAATTTTCTGGATTTAATTTAATCAGACTAGAAAATACTGTTGTTCTGGTGGTATTTTTGGAAACACCATCTTTCAGAGACTTGACTTCCTGCTCTGGTTGTCCCACAGTTAGCTTTTTGTTCTGTCATTGATGCCGGTGACACAAATTGAACAAAGCGATTGAATTGATCAGAATTGATTGCGTGCTTCTCTGATTGTGTGCCTCTTGCTGAGAGTTTTGTTTGCAACATCATGGCTAATGGTAATGATTACTTCTTGCCCTGCATTCGATTACACTGAGACAAAGTGCTTGCAATAATTTGCTATGTCAGATTAGGTGTATTTTTACCCAATGTTCTATAGGTATGATTCAATGAAGTCCTGGGTGGGAGATTAAACCTTTAGGGTGTTAAGTTCTCGCAGTTGATGATGTAACTATAAATACTAGTTTTGTTTGCTCTAGCTTTACAATGATAGCACAGTGTCCAAGCTGCTTCTGATTCCTTTCCCCCTGCCCCTGCTTACTTCCAGTTTGGATAGCTCCTTAGTGCTTTTTCATGTAATGACTAATTTTGTCTAGCATAATAGCTCATAAATCCTTTACCATGTCAGAGTTCCTTGAGTCTTGTAATAGACCGTATGCATTCAGCATCAAAAAAAGAACAACGTGTTATGGAAGCACTTAAACACTAATTTTTAAACTGTGGTCTTTGCAGCAGCACACCTATCCATTACAGCAGGGCAATTTTGAGGATGCAACTTAAACAGTTTTTCTCTGAGGTACGGAGTAGTGATTATTCTCTGTGGTTTTGCTGGTATTACTGTATTTCTTTGTCATACACCAATACTAAAGATAAGAATACGTACAGGACCAAGACATCTGGAGACTAATAGGAAACAACAGACTTGCAGCCTGGTTCATGAGAATGTTTCACTCCAGCGTTGTCTTTAGAGTGTCATTCTGGTAAACTGGGATAATGTAATGCTAATTAAACTTAAGCTTACAGAGAAGATTTGTTAGAATTAGTGCAACTCGAAGCCAGTGCTTTATTAGGTCATCACAGATGTGAAAAAAACAGATTTCATATTGACTCCAGAATTATATCCATATATCTGATGGCAGACTCTGGTAACGTGTATTTGAAATGGACTGTGTGAAGCCAAGTCCTTGCTTAGTTCCTGTAAGTCGGCACGGCTTCTTTCAAACTGTCGTCCATGCTGGTTTTTGTTTTGGACCTTTTTTTCGAAGCAAGGTTTTCTAACTGTGTTATGATGGAAATAGTTCAGACCTGCTTTTTGTGCAGTGTGGTGTGTGGAGCCGTTCAATGCTCAGTTTCCATGTGCTTCGTTTAACTCTGTCAGTTGTTCAACACGTGTTTTGTACTAATGCTACCTGTCTGAGCCTGTTGTGTTTGTGTTGGAGCTGGTGAACCACCTGCCCAAGTTACTAACTTACTTTGGTTATTTTTACCATAGGTTTACATACCTTTTGATGCTTTGGGCTCATATCTGTTGCAGGAAGGTATTTCATATGTAGAAATATTAACTTGCACTAAATACTGTGTTATTAAAGGATCTGTTCAGTGGAATTTCAAAAAACTAATCTCAGGTAATCAACAATAAATGTCGAGCAAAAAACTTTTTTACCTTTACTGTTTGTTGTTTTGTTTTGTTTTTTTTTTCCCCCCCTGCAGTGTTATTAACGAAATAACAGAAACCAATTTTTCCAGGCAAAAAACACTGTGTGATTTTAATCTGTGTGACAGTACATGTATATATTTTCCAGGAGTTGCATCACCATTTGCTGCTTGTTTAAACATGTCACATGTTTAGTGACCTTGTTCTTCTAAGTGATCCACTGTTTCTGGAGTAAAAACTAGCTAAAAATAATACCAAGCCAGAAATTGAGTGGAGTTGCTCTAAATTACCCTAACTGAGGATCTGGGCAGCCATGGCCTTTGTGGATAGCAGACATTCTCAGGTAGTGCAATGTAAAATACTTTGTGTAGGCAAAACCCTTAAGGAAACTGATTAATGCGTGATAACAAAACCTATGTGGTTCTAGCCCTCTGCAGTCTCTGACAGTTCGGATAGATTCTGCTTTTTGCTGCTAGGTACTTGTTTTCTGCAGCATACCTCTAATATTATAGTGGATCATTTGATTTGCACAGTGTGACCATGGGCACAATTACTTGTTTATGATGCTCTTAAATATGGTGAGTGTAATGTCAGGCATAGAGGTAAAGATCAGGAGGTTTATCGGTCAGGGCGAATCTCCGACAGTAAGGACGCTTGCTTGATTCCGCGTCGAGTTTACATGTCATGCGATTCAGTTGCTGTCTTGATTTGAACCTGTTAGCTAAGGAAGAAAAAGGGTTAGGAAACAATTCCCAGGTTACGTGTAAGTGAATATTGCTAGTCCGGGTGGCTGGAAGGTCTGTTTCTTTGGCTAGATGGACAACAATCATCATGTTGTGCGTGGAGAATTTTGTTAGTTTGAGCTCTTCCTGAAACTTTTCCACCCGAATGATCAGCTAGCTTCAGGTGTTTGATTTCCCGATCGCCTCAGGAGAGCCCTTGTCAATGTTCAGTCTTAGCAGCAGAACGTAGGAGCAGGTATAGCATGAGCTATCTTGGCTATAGGATCTGTTGTCTTTTCTCCGTATATATTGCAGTGCTCTTTCTGAAGTCCAAGAAACTCTTAACGTCTTGTACACAGATCAGGCAGATAAAGCAATACTCCGTGTGAGGTGCATCTTGAGAGGTCGTTAGTAGTGCTGATGCTTGACATAATCCTGTACTTGAAATTGGATGTTTTTGAAGAAAATAAATCTCGTGTTAGGCATACTTGAGAGCAAAAAGTGCACACCTCACATGTAACATACATATTAGCTGTTGTTACTTTGTTTATCAGAAAATGATTGTAATGAATGGGGTACCCGTCTTGCATATGGAATTGAGTAATCTGTATAAGAATGGGCAGTAAAATTAATCAGGAAAAGTCTGATATGATGTTTTGCCAGAAACATGAGTGTCTTCTACAGGTCTGTGAATATCTGAATACTCTTATTTTTCTTGGACTTAGTGGAAGGGGAATTGATAAGTGAAAGTACTAGATGCAAAAATGAAATTGCTAATTGAAGGACATGGACTTTTTGTAGCTAACAGTTTTATAATTATATTGGTATCATAAGTTTAAATAGGATAAATATTAACAATTTGACGTCTTCAATTTTTCATCTTTTTGTGTGAACGTGGAAATAATTGAGGAAAATAAGTAACATTACTAATAGAAACACAAAGTTTTCTAAGGTCTCTCAGTTGTTTTAAGACTATTAATGTTTTTTCTTAATCCTGCTTTTTGACATGATAATATCCCTTTCAGGGCTTTCTTTACCAGATCAATTCCTTTCCTACTAGGAGAACTAAAGCTTTTCAGCTGTCCATCCAATTTATCCTGCTGGACTAAATTTCTTACATGAAGATAACCAGCAGCAATGCTCCCCTCAGGAGATTTGTATCAATTAGTTACGCATCACTAACTTCTGTGGTCCTGGTGGACCAGTCCCTTGCAAGAAAGCTGTTTTGTAAACAGTTATGGCTGCTGGGGGTTTGTCTTTACTTTTTTTGTTGAGGATTTTTGTTTGTTTTGAAATGTCTTTTACATGGCAGCTCTTGAAAACCTGCGGATTTACATGTGCATGAAGAAATATGGGGTAGCTTTAGACAGCTCCTTTTGGAATGTTAATTGCCTACGGATTTCACATAGTACTAATGAGGGGCCATGTTATACACAGCTAAGCAAACTTATTCTGAAAATACGTATGATGGTGAATATGTGATCCAAGGGATACAGGGCTCTCAAAGTGCAACAGTTGCTGGTAGCTGTAGTGTAAATCTCTTGTGTCTGTCGGTGTATGTGTGCCTCCTGCCACTGTGATGGCACTCTGCCTTAAATATATCAGTCTGAATTCCAAGCATCCTAAAGGCTGCTGGTAACTTTTCTTTTGCCCTGTGGTCGTAATGATATTCAGTTTAATTCACTGTCACGCAAGTGGGATGTAAATATTCTGTAAATGACTCTGCGGTGACATAGTAGCAGTCTGGCATTAAAAAGAAGGGGGTGCAGTCTAAAGAGAAACCAGAAGTAGATGACAGTTGCAATTCAGAAGGCACTGTTGTGGCCTTATATACCAATGTATATGATGAAGACATGTGTGTCTCGTTCTAATGTGCACTATGCCTTATTTTTGCAGTGTGATGCTATGCTGCTCAGCAGGTTGTAGAGGATCTATACAGCATCAATGGTTTCTGCATCTATCACCTGTAAAATTTTCTGAATTTCTTCTGATAAGTAGTTGGACATTATTTTGGTTCCTGTTGTTTCGTAGAGGACCTGGATGTTATCAATGAAGTGCTTGCTTAGCCTTCAGATACTGTACTTCTACTGCCCTTTTCTTGCCTGGAAGCTTTGGCAATGTATTTCACTACATAGGTTTATGCATGTATTTATTTCTGGTTTTGGGTTTTGTTGGGGGGAGTGGGGTGGGGTGTGTTGTATGTGAAGAGACAGACTTGGCAGGAGCTATGCATGTATTGATTGCATTTTATACTCTGTAGCCACAGCACTGGCACTGCTTACATCCCTGGTGTCTCTCCAGCTCTTCAGCATCACGGACCAAGTTTAAGAAAGCGGAAAGAAACTATCGTGCTGTATTGATAATGTGAGTGGCAAATGGAATCTAGCGGGAAAGCAGGTTACTCCCCAGCTGGAATGCAGACCAGGCTTCAGTTAATCCCTCCCTTAGCCAGAGAAAGGTGGTTTTAATCTATTTATTATGCCTTTGGTTGTTTTTTCCAGCACTGATACATCTGCAAATGCCATAGCACTGTTAGTCTTTTACTATCCATTTGCCGTATCAGCAGATGTATCAGGATGTGAAGTTGATTTCAGTCACTCAAGTCTAATCCCAAGGAGCACCATAGGATCTTGTGAATTGCTCTAGGTTTATACAGAAATAAATGACAGTATAACATGTCATTTTTAAGAACCTGCTACTAGCAGTCTTAGGATTTTTTTTTAGACAGCNCTACTAGCAGTCTTAGGATTTTTTTTTTTTAGACAGCTAAACTTCTTTTCGCTGATGTTTAAGACACAACTAATTTGGCACGATTATTAGAGAAGGAAAATTAAAAGGACAAAATCATACAGGAAACTCATTAAAATGGCAACACTGAAATAACTGACTAACTGGGCATTGATTTTTGTCCTTACCCCCTCACTCATTTTATGATCAGTTTTGTATTAAAAGTAACATGTCTGGAGGATGATGCTCAAACATCTGTTATTGCTGAAACAAAATTATTTCCTTGGTTTTGTTCTTCTCTCCACATTTTTCCAACATCTGCATGTGTAGATCTGTCCTATATATTAATCATATCTAACACTGCTCTTTCCAGGGAAAAAATCCATCAGAGGGTATAGGATTTTATCTTCAGTTAGGAGGGGAATGTTTTGGTGTGGGATTTTGTATTGCCATTCACTTTTATTAGATAGTAGGTGATGGTCTGTGAAACAGAATAATGTGAGTGAGGCCTCTCAGGGCCGCTAGCATGAAGCCCATGCGCAGCTATGTTGTTCTCAAGTGTGTTTATGTGAAACAAAGAAGTTCACAGGCTACGGCCTGTCTGTCTTCTGAAATGTTAGTGTCACCTTATGTGATTAAAACTATGCAAATAACTTTCCTTATTTTCTTCTCTCAGAATGTTTGCAGGCAAATCACCATTTTTTAGAAGTATTCCACACTGAAAATTCTAAATAATTGTGTTGGGGGGTTGATTATTTTTTTATACTTTGTAGGTTGATCCAATGAATTGATTATAAATCTGTCTTGCTGAATGTTTGCTGTTTCAATTGCTCTGTCTGTGATTATTCTGATAGGGAGCAATATATTTTATGTTTTGGATGATTGCAAAAATATGTATGGTACCATGTGCCAACTTTAAGATTCCGTTTATGAATGTGACTTTATTGCTTCTCCTCAGTATTGGTCCTATAGAAGTACAACTGCATAAAGGTTCATAGCAAGAAAATAGAAAAAGCTGAACAATAGATTCAAAATAATATTTGGAAGTAGTTTCTGATCTCTAATTATCATGATGTTAATTGCGTCTTCCAGTCTTCAAACTGTGCTCTAGTTGGGAAAGCACATGCTTAAATCCATTCCTATCCAGGAAAATGCTTGAGCTTAATTTTAAGCATGTGCATAAGTTATATTAAGTTAAATGACTCATAACTATTTTCTCAAATCCTATCCAGTGTTAGACTGACTAAATATTAGAATTGCAATGTAAATACTGCTGTAAATAAGATAAATATGGGTGTTGGTTTTGCTATGAATTTGTCACTGATTTTGACTTTTACAGTATATTATGGTATACAGTTGAAATCGGAAAAGAATGGAAACTTCAACTAATTTTTTTAATATGCTGAAATGTATTAAGTTACACAAAGGAATCCATATTATAGTAATCCTGCATATATACAGGAAAAGAGTACCCAGCGTGCATGGCAGATGGTTTCAAAGGAAATCCTCGAGAGCTAGGATTAAAAAGCAATTTTCAGCAAGTTTGAAATGGGTCTCCATATTTGGGTCACAGATATTAAGTCTTTCATTGCAAACAAATGAGGGAGAAGTCTTGTCGGATTATTATGGAAATGTTTCTCAATAAAAGCTGACCAGCGCGCATGGTGGAAGAAAAATGAGAATGGCGGTTGATTCTGCTTGTGATCCTGTTCTAACAACAGCGGGAAGTAGAGTTGTGATATACAGAGACAGTGGTATGTTGCAAGTAAATGGGGTTCATCCTTTGGCTAACAAACACTGGCAAGCCTTTTAAAAATAATGTGTATGTGGCTTCAATTTTTATGTCCACTGAGGCAGATTTGCATAAAGAGAAACACAAAAAATTGAAGAACAAAATACTAAGAATGATCTTGACTTTGTTTTGTTTACCTCGGTGCTCCTTTATAGCTTCTGGCAGTGTAAAGGAACTTCGAGTTTGACGTGAACTAGCTTTTCTTTTAAAGACTCTTCTATTTCCAAAGTAGAAATTCTAATTAGCCCTTAAGCAATGTTTAGCACTAAACAATGAAATGTAGCAACTGATTATATTTTAGTGTGTTCTCAAAGCTCAACCGGGTGTATTCTGTGTAGATTTGGAAAGCTTTCTGAGCAAAGGTGCCTGTTGCTCTGCTAAGTGAATTATAGAAGTAACTGCTGGTTGAAATTTCGGCCTATGGAGAAGTTAATTGCATTGCTCTTTGGCTATTATATTGGCTACACGTTAACAGCAAAGGACAATGTACTCCTGAAAGGGCATCATAAATGTCCTAGTGTGATAACTAACTGCAGGCGTATCTGCAAAATGTTAATTAACAATGCTAAATCATCGGTGTCTTCTGCAGGACTGATCTAAGGTAGATATCGGAGGTTCTATCTGCTATTCAGAAAAACAAAAAAATTTGGATGATGGATGAAAATAATGTTATAGAGCAGCTTTCAGTGTTCAGTTCTTATACCATAGCTAGAAAGCTTCAGTGGACTCAGGATTGGCTTTTAGTTAAAGTTGAATCTGTTCTTCTAGGTCCTTGTTTTACATCACCTCCTGTGGGAAGTTTACATGTGTGCGTTTTGATATGACAAGACCTAGCTTCATGCAGTCTTACCAGGTGGTTTTATCTTGGCATAATCTGTTTCTCAGACGATTATTCCAGTGAAAGGGAAACACTTAGTCTTTTTAATTGTAACAATTGGCTCTTGAAATTATTGAGGCTTCAGGGCAAGAAGCAAGCTTAAGGAAGTGTTTGAAGTGAAACACAGAAGTGGGTTAGTGGATGTTTGTAGAACATTCTTCCATAGCATGGGAACAGCATGGAAGAGAGCTCTGAGATAGTCATTACATTACAAGTAAATGGTGGAAGCTAGTATTATAGGCTAATTAGAGACAAAATTCCACATCTCGGTGTTAGAGGTGAGTAGAGAGAATATGCTCTCAGGAACTTGGAAAAGAAAGTAACTTCTGTTTATGTAATAAAAGGGAGAGCAGTAAGGGAATGCAAAGAGAAGACTAACACAGATGAAGCAATGGATTAGGAAAATGTTTTATAGTGTAGATTAACAATAGTAGGACAATACCGAATCCAAAGAAAAGGGCACTGGATGTTCAAGATGCAGACTGAGACTCTGGGTGTCAGTGTTAATGGTGTGAATGGATGACAAAGGCTTTGCCTCGGATGTCTTGCAAGAAAAGGATACATAGGCCTTAGCTGCAAACAAAGCATCTCTATGAACATAACTGAAGTGCGGTATTTTTTTAATGCTTAATTCTTGCAACCCATGTTCCCAATATAATTACGTACCTTCAGAGGGCAATTATGAGTGCCTAAATTAGATATCAAAAATTGAACATTCCAAGCTGTTGTCAACCATCATGTGTCACCAAGTTATGATACTATTAATACTTGGGAGAAAAAAAAAATCACCCATGACAACAGTTATCTTTGATCCTCATGTTTGTAAATGTAGTTCAGAATTTTGCCTTAGATTTTTCAAAGACTTGCATCTTTCAAAGGGAGACATAACAATGACAGAAGAATCTGATCTATTATCTTCCAGGACTTTTGTTTCAAGTGTGTTTGCAAAGTTTCTGTGAAGTACCAGATGATCTGAGATACGACCTGATCCAGATGTCTATAGGAAGTCAGAGCAATACATTCTCTGGACTTCAACAAACTTATGATCAAGTTCTAAATAAAGGAATTAATGTTGATGTTAAAGAACCAGTTGATTTCTTCACTCACTGTACAATTAAATATTTGATAAAGCGGGAGTTTCTTGTATGGAATCAATTGTCTCATGGGTCAAAAGCAGTTTGTCAGGGCAAAACACAGTGGGAGTAAGCTCATGCAGATCATGAGAAGATTAGACAGATGGGTAGAAAACAGAAACCTCAATTCTCCTGTTAGGAACTAAGTGAGAGTCATCCAGAAACTACACGAAGGTGCAACTCTGAAGCAGCGTGTGACATGCTGTTAAAATGTGTTAAAAAGAATACTGTAAAAGGGAAGACTCTCAGATGTTGTTTGTCTGCTAGAGCTGAAAAAATATTCTAATTTGTGTTGGTGTGCATTGTTTGTTTTCATTTAAAATAATAACTCTCAGGGAAGTAATCCCTAGTTTTCTGCAGCCTTCTGGGAGATGATTTTTGAAAGTGAAGGTCAGTACTGCAAGTAGGGTATTGTTCAAGAAGTTATTCCCTTTACTTCTTCCTGCAGAAGTGTCCTTGAGTATTTTGAGATGAGATTGAACCATTATTGCAATGGGAATGGAAAGCCAAATTTTACTGAGGAGCTATCAGGCTGTACTAATGCTGATAAATGCTTTTTCCACATATTTTCATATTTCCATAAAAGCGACGTTCTGCGCTCTGACAAATATGTAAATCTCTGAAATTATTATGTCACTGTACGAAGTTCTGAATACTAGAAACTATGGCTCTTTAAAGTAGTTAAATGCTTTCTTACCTTCAGAAACTCTTCACAGCAAATATTGAAGTTCCACTGAGTGCTTTGGAATTTCTCTCTACTTATATCTTTTTATAGTGTGTATTAAAAAGTGTTTTCTGAGTAGATTGCTGAAAACAATAACCTATTCATATCAAGGCCATGAATTCATGTTTAATGTAGCCAGTTAGACAAAGGCGAAAGCTTACATACTGATAAATTGTGCTATAGATGGGCTTCTCTGCACTTCCTTATTGATGGTACTTTAAGTAGCGAGTTGAGGAGAAAGAGATAATGAAAATTGATTCTTCTCTGCAGGTCCCTCTTGCTTACTGTTGGACTTAGACCTAATCCGTGAAGATAATTAAAAGTTCCTTTGCTCTGAATGCCGTAAGTGATTTTTTTGTTTCCTTCCTTTATAGAAATTGTTAGGAGCCTATTTGCCTCATGTAGGGAGAAAAGGTGAACATGCCAAATCGCAAACACATGGTAGAAATGAAGTTGGTGCACATTTGTTATATGACAATACGTGTTTGCAGGAGATATTTCTGAACAGCACTTTGTACTCGGGAACACCCCTGTCTCCATTCCAGCCATGCTGATAAATGCAGTAGCAGAACCCTAACTACAAATTGCTGGTAGTGATACCAAAGGAAACAATATTTTCATACTTATATCGGAATTGCAGCTAGATTAGTAATCTCAGCATGGTGGGGGGAATCTGCTGTTGCTGTGTGTATTGTATTTGGTTGAGAATAAACTGAAGTCTCAGTATAGTATCTTAACCAGAATATCATGTTGAGAAGTCAGAGGGGTGATAAAACTTGTGGATGAGAAATTTTCCCATTGGTAATGACACAGGGTGGTGGCCCTGTGTTATGCTGTTAGTTAGCATAAATTGTTTGAATTTCAGGTGCCATGATAACATAGCAAGAGACTTAAAGTACATTGTTACTGTTTAATAGACTTCTCACAGGAGCAAACTTGCCTGCTTTAAACCCTGTAAATGTAGAAGCATGGCTTCTGGAGCATCTGGGATAATATCCCCCGTAGTACATGGACTCCAGCAGTTGTATCAGGGAGGCAGAATGCGGGTAGGAGGCTGGAAATGGAATGCCATGGTTTTGACCTTGTTTCAGCATCTCTTTAGTATCCTTAGGACACAGCTCTCTGCTGATTCTATAATTAATAGTTATGTGTGTTGCTAATGACACATTTCTTATTTTTACAAGAGTGTCTTTAAAAACAGTTGATATTCTTGCACTAATGAAAACATGCAAAGAGCTCTTCATACCCCCATTTTTTCCCCAAAGCTGTGAGAACAATTTTCTGGCTTGTAGAACAAAGAAGTTAGAACAAATTGCATAGCCAACATCTGCACCTGGCTCACTTATTAAGCAAATATTTGGCACAGATGCTAAGCCACCTTCTGCCAAGGGAGGCTTGCCGATACAGTTGTTCAGGGAGGAAGATGAGATAATGTCTTTTCCTTTTTAGTTCACCAAAGCTATTTTCTTGATCTGTCGAAGTCAAAATTTTGTTGGAAAGGAAAATATGTTTTACTTTTAAATATCAGAGGTTAATGGTTAATCAAACTTTTTCTAACCAACCATGTTAAGATTATGATGGTATATCACTTTGGTTCCAATGGCAGACACATCACATATGGGTTGCCATTTTGATGGCTTTGAATGGTAATCTGACCCATAAAAACTGAAGCATAATATGCAAACTGATTTTTTTCTGGCTGGCCCTATTCTTGATGCCATCTGTGTTAGGATGGAAATGAGCCTGCTCAAAATGTGGTCTGCCAGTTTTAAGCAGAGTGGTAGTGCCAATCACAGATGGATTTGAAAGATTAGCCTCATGTGAACAAGAAGAGAAGGAAGGTTCTCCTGAGAGCAGGAAGCTTCGCTTGAAAGCATATTGTATATGTTAAATCCTGTGGCCTATGGAACATCCATCAGACCTTTCCATGACTAAGTAAACCAAACTTACTTGCTAAAAATCAAGAAAAAACCCTCAACTTCCAAACATTGCTCTCCTTCCCACCACTGCCTTCTATTGCTGTCATCCATAATGAAAGACAGTCCGAGAAGCTGACAATATCTGATCCTGTGAGGTAGTTGCAGTGTATCCATTCAGCAAAACCAATCACAGTGAATTATTTCATAAGTTGTGTAGATATGTGTGTTTTAATCTGCCATTTGACTCCTGTTGAAGTCATAGCATTCAGAGTCCTGGGTTGCCATTTCTGAATTCCTTGGCTTTGACAATTAACAAAAATCTATGTTGTAGGTGAAGGTGGATATCTGCTGCTGATGTATCTCAGCTCAATTAAGATACTTAAGCACCTAATTTTCATTGCACCCAATGAGATCTCAGTTCTCTTTTACTCAATTTGAGAGAGCTGGTGCTCTGAAGTTAGCGATTCAATGACCTTGTCTTACATGTGACCACAAGTGTCTTGGTACTATTTATAATCCAAAGAAACACATTAAATGATTTTCACCAGTTAGAGATTTCTGTAGACCATATTCCTGACTTTTTTTTCTCTCTTTAAATCGATTACATTAAATGACCATTTGCTTTTGCAGTAAGGAGGCACTCATTGATGAATTCATGTTCGTGACACACTTGAACATCCCTCTCAAGTCCTCTTGAAGCCTTTTATTTCCAGGCTAAATAAACACCAATTTCTGGAATGTCTCATCTATTCCTTTTAATTACTGCTGTTGAGCGAAAGTTTCTGCCGATGCAAATGTGCTATTTTGTCGTGTCACATAGAATTGCATCAGCCTTATATTTAGGAACAAAAAGAGGGGGAGGCTGAGACAGGATGTGGCTACAAATGGAACCAAAGGGTTTTCTTAAATATAGGCTGAAAATAGACAACTGAGGCAGTGATGCTTTTTCAAGCAAAAATCCATGAAAGGGAAAATCAAGTCTGTGACGACAGAAATGAAAAGCAGGGCTGGGGGTGTGAGAAGAGGGAGTTCTAGATGGAGGCGTGGGCTAGTGTCAGGGAAAAGCTGATGAACTTCTCATTTACGCAAACACCCTTTGCATTGCCAGATTGGCGTGAGGTGGTTTTAGAATATGTTAGACCACATGCATCTCCTCTTATTCCTTCTCTGCTGGCTAAAAAAGTTACGAGCCATGCTTCCTGCCAGCTGCTTGTAGGGCATGCCACTTGCCCTTTCCATCTGTTACTATATGCTGCTTTGTAGGGATTGTTTGTTAGATCTTTTTCTTCTCAAAACATCAGACTCCCAAGCCTAAAATCAGTATGGTGCAAAATGGCTTAGCTTTATTCAATTCTTTGTGCTTGTTTACGTGATGGTTGAATTTACTAATGTTGGAAGTATTTCTTCTGGCCCCTGGGTCAACCTGCAGAATTCTAAGTGTTTTCTGTGTTAGCTCCATAAGCTGAAATCAAGTGGTTCGTTCTCTGTTATTTTTGCATGCATTTTGTAGGGTTGTACCTTACTAGATTAGATTTTGGGTTTGGTTGGGTTTTTTCCTAGTGGGATAAGCAAACAAATAGCAGTGAAGTTAAAGGAGAAATGTACCTAATTAAGCAGGAAGAAGTTAAAGGAAAAAAAACTGGGAGGAGGCGTATAAAATTTGTGAATCACATCTAGCAAAACTTAAACCACAGTGGAAATATATGAAAAATAATTATTTTTCAGGTGCTTTGTATAATGTGTTAAATTCTAGTAGGCCTTCAGAGTGCTAATACACAGTACTTATACTCAAAATATCTTTAAATGTGAACTAACCTTTGAAAGGCTCTTGCATTGCGGGGGCGTTGTCCATCTCTAACAGACAGGTGTCTTGATCAACTCGGTTACTCTTATGTAACTTTGGAGAAATTCTTCTACAGTCATAAAACTCAAGCCCAGTCATTCAGGTTTCCAGCAAACGTATGTTTTTGTGGTTTAGTAGAAATTAATAGAAAAGTGCTGATTTACACCAGCCAGGAATTTGGGCTAGTGACTTTAGTGTTGCCTTCAGTGGCATTTGCCCAGAGAAAATGTGGTAGGAAAATGAAGTCCTCCAAATCGATTGTGGTAAGTAGGCATAGAGAAAACTTGCAGTGGCTGTCCAAATAAATGCAGGAGACTTCAAACAGTCCATCACACTAAATTTACTTTAAAATGTAGTGTCTCTTCACAAATAATATTTTTTTTAATTGTTTTTGGGGAAAGTCTGTTTGGTTCTTCAGAAAATGTTGGCAGCTTCCCCATGGAAAACACTCTTTGCCCTCTTGGAACTAGGCAGAAAATGACCTACTGAAATCAAATGCATAAATTATGCATGTAATACAACTTGCTTTGAAATTATGAGTCTGATCAGAACGGCAATTAAACTGAGTTCTGAAAGATCAGCTGTGTTTGAGAATCATCAGATCTCTTGATGTGGATGTGATCTGTAGGTATGCCAGCAGCACCAATTTACCAAATTAGAAAAATATTATTCATTTCTTACAGCTAAGCACTTGGATTCTCTCCTCAGAAGTAATTGGTGATGTTAGAGGTAATAGTTTTTTTTCTTGTCACCAAGGATAACAAAAATGCAGTAGAAGCTTAGAAGCTTGCATATTTACAGCATTATGACAAATGCAAGTCAAGTAGTATTTCAGAGTGAAGCTAGATGGGCAAAAGCATCCAGCTCTTCATGGTTAGATATTACCAGTACCCCAGGACTGTGAAATATTAAATATAGTGATGCTATAATCAAAACTCTTAAGCTTTTTAAAATTCTTTACAACAGGAAAATAACCCATGGTGCTAAATCCATATACACAATGAAGCCTGGTGGAAACAAGGCAATGAAAGATCTACCTCGGGCTTTATACACAGAAGTGCAGTGCGTGGTAGTCTGTGCGCTCAGGGTGCGCAGGCCCCCAAACGGGAAGAGGCATACTGCTGACGGCTGCCAGCCCGAGTAGCAAGAGGCTTGTGTCTTTGGCATGGCTGCATATTTGGTATTCTGTCTGCTGTGGTGGTAGGTTGGTACATGCATCCCTGGTCTGTGCAGCGAGGAGGCGAGGGAGTCCTGTAGAGATTCTGGTGATACTTAAAGCATTGATTTGCATAGAATTTCTTATTTTTCATTTTCAGTTTAATCCATTTCCCAAAACTTAAGAAAATAACAGCTGATTTTTTCCTCTGACTTTTTTAGTACATGAGAATTAAAACATGTCTGTGTAAAATAGGTGTATTTGCATAGGAAAGGATACATTTCTGTTATACTTTTTCAAAGCAAATCACAGAAATATTAAATGCGGAAGGAGAAGGATAGATGTTTGTTTTTGTATCTGGGGCTTGTTTGGTTTGAACTGAATAAGTCTAAAAATACTGGATAAAAACTGCAGATCAAATGAAAAGACTCTATAAGCATTCTCCAGACTGTTCATCAAAAAACCACCCAACTGACAACACTACAACAAGAAAATGTTTTTAATTAATGTCTTCAGTTGAAGGAAAAGAATTGTGGATCTCTTAATATATTATTAAATCTGTATTGTTTAGATAATAGGATGGGGAAAGACACTTGTCCTGAATGGTGTGTCAGATTTGTCAGGGCATGTTTTAATTCTAGTTCACTTGCTGGATTTCACAGCTATTTGTCTGGTATTGGGGTAATTTGGAGGGTTGAGTGAAGCCAGATGACTGTAATGAACTCATTTTGGCAAAAAAAGATGCTATTTATGGGGTATTTTGTATTGTTAGGACTTCTGTTCCTCCTGTCTCTCAAACTTTCTCTGGGCCACTGTCTTTGTGCTATCACCAATAATTACGTCAAATCCATTCAGCATAATTGAGTTAATTATTAGCACTGGAGGTTAACAACATGACTTCAATTGAACCAAAGCTTTTATTCCCCTTTTCCTGAGGTTTCACAAAATGTAAACAAATCTGAATCATGGATGAAACCTAAGGCAGCTCCATTTCCATCAAGTGCTTTTGCCAGTCAGAAGAACTGTCCCGCCACATTCATTCACTCGGGTGGGTGTTGATAAATGCGCTGTCTGCTGCAAAGGGAAAAGAACGCTGTGGTGTTCTGTATCAACATCCAAGTACTTTAGAGAAAAGAAAATATTTTAATCACTCCAGAGCCATTCAGTCAAAACCAGAAAGACAAAATAATCATTTTTTAAAAAAATTCAGATATATAGAGGACATTGAACCTCATTTAGCTGACATGCATCAAAAAGAATTAAGACATAGGTTCCAAAAATTCGGAGGATAGCTTTTTTGAATTAGGGATGCTATTGTGAATCACTGTGTAAGACACAATCAATAGCACGATTCCTTGTATAAGGTGGTAGTTTGAGAATCAGAAGATGGGTTTCGATTCCCAGCTCTGCCATTGATTCATTGTGTGACTTTGCACAAGCTGATTAACTTTCTGGAGTACGGTTTCTTTTCTCAGATATTTTCCCTTTTAAAGATCCAAGAGGCTAGGGTTGTCTCTGCTTGTGCATCCATGGTCTAGGTGTAGTGCAATGGGATATTTGAATCACTGGTGTCCTGATGTATTGCAGTGGATCTCCACGCTGGGACACTAAGAACTCTGCCTTTGCCAAGGATAAAAACAAGCTTTTACCTTCAGTGCCCAGGGCTGAGATTGATATCCAACTCCTGCTTTCCACAAAGTGCAGCATGTTTGTTTTCATCTCTTATAGCAAGAGCCCTGAGCTGGACACTTGGATCAAGAGTTTTGGCTTGAACTTAACTCTATAGACAATAAAACATAAACTTCCCCCACTCCCCCTTCATCTCAGCCAGAGCTATAAATTAGTTACTCAATAGAGTTGGTGCATTGTGTGTAATCTATTAAAAGCAAGCTCTGTACCTCTGAAAACAAATGTCCTACAGAGTTCTATAGTGTTTTTCTTTCTGGCTCAATGACAAAAATATCCAAATGT
>VZTL01055218.1:0-27114 GCA_013400535.1 Scopus umbretta | reverse complement strand
GGGAGTGAAAATTTGAAGAAATCATGCCCCAATTTTAAGTTGTGTGGTTTTTTTATTATTTTTTTGTTTCACCTGGCCAGCGGGATATCCAGGATCTATTTTTGGTTCTGCTATTGATGTGTTATGTGGAAGATTAAGAATATTATTTAATTTCTTTCTTTGTGTCTTTTTGGGGAAAGTAGGGCTAAAGATACTTGGTTTGTATTTATATGTGAGTTCTGTATGTGGTAAAGATTACTTGACAATGGATGAATTTTCTGGGACAGACTGCAGAACGTGGAGAAAACTGCTTACAAGATTCTGGGACAAAGCGAAAGTGAGTCTGCTGCTGACATTGTGATCCTAGGTTCAGATGGTGTCAGGTTGGAAAGAAATGAAGTTACCTTTTGCTTTGAAAAGGTGCCATACAATATTGCCAGTAATATAATGTATAGCACTATAATACGGTGTTACTAATGAGATGGTTATCTGTTCAAAGCAGTAGACAACAGTGGCTTTAAATTTTAGATGCCTCTGAAGTTCTCAAACTTGTAAGAATGTTTTCAAAAATTTTTTTTTATCTTGCTATTTTAACTGACGTTAAATCTAAATCTAGGTGATGATGGGGGAGGAGGAGGGAAGTCATATTTCTTACACGAAAATTCTCAACATATGCTTTCTATTCTCATCTGAATCAAGTCCATGAAAAGAGATGACAAACAGCCTTCTTCCACACGGGGCGTGCTGAGGTGTGCAGGTGCCCTTCCAGTGCTGCAGGGAGCACTATGCTCCCAGGAGGTTGGATCATGTACTAAAATGACTGCAGGTGTGTTAAAGTCAATAGAGCAGTGCTAGCCTGTTGATATTGCTAGAAGTCTGACAGCTCGGTAGACTTTCGAAGACTGTTTAGAATTTACAAAACTCTGTCCTCTTCCAGCATACAGCTTCTGTTATCCTTTTGGAAGCCTATGTTAAATCGGAACAGGAGAGAAACAACAAGGACTGAGCTAATGTAAGCAACGACACATTTAGTCCTGTGCTCAAGCAATGTGTAGGCCTGCAATTTAAATGCATTACACTAGGCAACATCTGCCATCGCTATGTCAGCTGTAGTTGTAATTAGTTCCCTCTTTCAATTGGGTCAGATCATGAAGCACTGGAATCGATTGTTAAATCGCCCTTTCTGGAGCCAGGTACTGATTTCCTGGATGATGGAGTTCCTTCAAAGTTTTTCTTTTCATCTCAAAAGAATATTTTATAATGTTCTAAAATAACATTACCTTATGATATGTAGAGGAGAGTGGTCACTGAAGGAATGGCAGGGGGGGGTATAGCTCTTTCTCCATTCAAAGCATGGAAAATGTACAAGTCTCATACCGCAGCTGGCTTTGTGAGGAGCTCTCTCTTGTGGCATCCCACTGCAGCCAGCAGAGGTTTTTCAGGGTTAAGGGTCCTTTCTCAAAAACCAGTTGCTGAACTGGGAACGGTTTCTCTGCAATAAGCTTGTTGTTAGTCCTTTGTTTTTCTTATGAAACAGATTTTCTTTGAGCTAGGCTAGGCCATGGAGAGTGACAGTAAAGTTTTTGGGAAAATTTGAGATACGGCTTTAAGACCTCAGAAATGTACCTAGGATATGGCGGGCATCTGCCCACATGATTAGCTGTTGGTATGGTAACAATCCCTGATTAGTGAACTGTACAAGTTCAAATCCCCCTTAAGAGGCTAAAGACTCCTAGACTTAAATGTTCTGTAATACTGCTGCTTATAGACATTTCTCCCATGAACAGGCATGTATTTTGCTCAAGATGTGGGCCAAATTCATCTGTGGTATAATTCCACCACAGACAGGATGTATGCCAGGGAAGGTTTTGGCTCAGATAATTACTTGGATCTGAGAGCAAAGGATTAGAAGATGCTAAATTTCAGCAGGTGTGGATTTGAAATAATGAGACAGCAAGTTGTTCTTGATGCTGCTGTAAAGGATAATGTAAATTGGGAAGGATGATTACAGGGTGAACTGTAGATACCAGGGCATTGTACAAGTACCATCGTCATTAGTCTAGGGATTATGTGTATATAGTTAGGACTGGAAAGGATGTGCTGTGGTAGATCGGTAAAATGAGAGGTCATACTGGAAAGCCTTGGTTTACTGCAGTTTTTATTCCCTTGTGGGCCAGATACGATGATGGCACTAAAGGAATGCTAAAAGGTGTATGTTATGCATTCTTGGTTTTTAAAAAAAAAAGTTATTTTATTAATCTTTAGTCAATACTGTGGGTTGCAGTGATGACTTCTGCTTTTTTAAAATTGGCTCTTTACTGTCCCATGGTTATGTCCTTCTGTTGAACTTCTGTACTTTTACTTTCCGAAGTAGAGTGCTTGCTGCACTAAGAGATAGCTGCTTGTTTGCATTATATGCTTTTACCTTCTTGCCTTTTTAAAAAAAAGATGAAGTTGGATTGCATGAGCAAAATGAGCCTATCTTAAAGCATAAAGGTAAAATAAACTTTAACCAGTTTCAGTCCTTCCTGGATCAAGTTAGGAACCATGGCAAAACCTTATGTAAGACTTGCTATTCTTTCCATGCTTGTATGACCCATAGTTCATGGAACTAACGTTTTCGTTAATCAAGACAGCATGTTTGTGCTCTTCAAAAGAGCCTTCATACCTTATGCTGCCAACTGGGTATCTGTCCTTTAACAAAATTTGTGGTAGTTTGTATTGTGCCCAACTGGAAGTTCTTCAAAAACTGGAAGATTCAAAAAGTATTAGAAGGTGATTCAAGCCCAGCTAGAAAGTTGTTATACTAACTGTCATAAATTAGTAGGGAGAACCATGATTGCTAAACTGGAACTAAGTACTGGAACACTTCAAAATACAGTATGTACTAGAAAGGAAGGAATGAACAGGCAGTTTTGTTTTAAAGCTGGCACCAAGACAGAACTCAATTCATATTCATGCATGATCTCGAAGGTAAATACTTACCGATTTGGCCACTGAGAACAAAATTCATGTTGACAGCAGTTGAACTGAGCAGTTTATAAGCTGAGAAGATACAGTTCTTTTGAGACTGCGCCTTTCAGAATTTTCTTTGAGGCAGGAGAGGTCATCGTCAGAAGAGACTAAGTGGAGAAGTTTGAATTGCACCTAAACCAGGCAGATTGCTATCTTCCCATTGCTGCCTGAACTTGACAGTTAGTGATCATGCTCCAAAGAATATTGCTCTAATTAGTCTGAGCATGCTTATTAATTATCCAGAACAGGGTAATCTGGCCTCAGTGTGGGCAGCATGTTTCCGCACTGGTGTTGGATTGCGAAAGTCTCAATGTTTTCTTTGCTGTTTGATGTATTGCATGTCTCTGCTTCGTGATACCAAACAAGAGTGTAAGGTAAAACATTTGCCCTGTGGCTCTGGTTAATTTATATAAGTTGTCTTCGTCACGATAAGAATTTGATGCCTTTTTATGGCCAAACCCCAGAGCTTTTGTGCCTTTTTATAATCCTGTTGATTTATGTCTATACTGAGTTTTCCTTTACCGTACAGATCTTTTAAGCTTTTACTCAGACCCTAAGAAAAACACATTATAGCTCTGATTCCCATCTGCCTTAAAGTTGCTTTACACCATATCAGCAGTAAAGGGATCATAAAGTGAGTGCAAATACAAAACGTAATCTACTTCTGATCTGTAAGAAAACTGTGCTTCTCAGAGCCTGAAAATATGGATCTTTTTTGTGCTGAGTGTGCTAGGCTACCAGGTGTGTTCAGATCTTTGTTCAACAACTTCCTATATTTTCAGGGTTTGAGACCAGAAGGACAACTAGATTATACAGTTTGATTCTGTGTAATGTGGTATTAAAACTTGACCCAGGAAACTCTGCATTAAGTCAGACAACTCGTGTTGGACTAGCACAACTGTGCCTTACAGGTCCTAGGCTGCATGCTGTTTGCCAGGGCAGTTCAACCGTGTGAAGCTCTTTCCTTTTTGTCCTTGACAGTGGACTTTCAGTAGCAGGCTGAGGGCTGCGTTAATTGCTATGATAGTGACAGCTCATATGTATATTTTTTTATTTAAATGTGGATGTACAAAATGAAATGGAGCTCTGTTCTGCTTTCAGAGGAAAAGTTACTGTTTCCCTTTTATTCATAGTTTCCTTATTTATACACTGAGGGATCACTATCAGGTTTTTTTGCACAGCAGCTCACTGGGAGCTGATGTTCAGTAGGGCTTTTTTTAGAACTATTCCTTCTAGGTTACGGTTCCTATTCTGTAGGTATAACCTGCATTCCCAGTTGTTTGTATAATGTTCAGGTGTATTAAAGCATGACTTTGGACCCAACTTATCCAGAAATTTGCCACGTTCTCAGATTGCCCTGTTGTAGCAGTCTTTGTCATCCTCAAGTTTTACCAATTATAATTTTCTATTTGCAGGGAAGCAACTGCTGATAGTATTGAATAGCATTAGGCCTACTACTGATGCTATAGAACTGCATGAAGGATGTCCAACCGATGGCAATTCCTTGTCAACAAACAGATCTCTGAGATCTGTCGTTTAGCCAGTTCTTAATCCCCCGCATGCTCTACTAATATTGTGTAAAGCTAACTTTACACTGCAGGGCTGTGCTCCCAAAATGTGCTGCTGTTGCACTGTCATTTGACACTGCTTCTCTGCCTCATGCATCAAGCAAAGCATAAAGCAGAGAAGAACAGAAATAGAAGTGAACAGAATAAGGCTGGCTATCATCATTCATGCAATAGGACTTTACAGGTCCTATTTAGAAAGGACAAAATCCGCAACAATGACAGGCCACCCCTCGTCAGAAGTGATCACATCAAAACAGCAGATCTTAATAAAAGCCCAGCATGCTGGAGAGATGTGTTATTAGAAAGTGACTTCAGCATTGTAGATGCTCACCCATACATGAGAAGGGGTATATCTACGGGGCAGGCCACCGCCCAGGGCTGCAAAATATTCAGTAGCTCTGAGTGGATGTGACTTGGTAGGGACGGGCGGACATTTGCTGGCTTGCCTAGGGCAGCGGAACCCATAGCGCTGGCCTTGAACACAGCGCACTAGTCGCTCTCCCGTGACCTACTAGGGAATAAAGAAAATACATTACGGCGTCATAACCAGAGAAGGCAGTTAGTTCACTGGAAGCAGTAAGGTCTGCCACTCTGCTGCAATAAGTTCTAAGTGTGTTTAAGAAGTTAAAGCCCAGAGTCTTAGGCCTTTCCTGTATTTACCAGCTGGGGACCTATGAAACCTGGGAGGGAGCATTGATACAGCTGAATACTAAGACAAAAGAGTAAGAATCCTTCTGAGTAGCAGCAGTCCACTCGGGTGTCTTCCTGGACTGATGTCAAAACATGGACCAATATGTTTTGTGGTTAAAGAGGTTTCAAGAGGCTTCCAATTTCATTCTTATTTTGGCAGTTTGATTATTACTTTCCTGTGCAGAAAACTTTGCCATCTCATTTTGCACAAATACCACTTTGGGGATCTGTATTCAGACTAATAAAAGCAGGTCCAGTGAAGGCATGATGACTCAGGTTACAGAACTTGGCTATGAATTTTTAATAGTAATTTCACTTGTGGCTTCTTTTTTTTTCATGCAGAGTCTGTTATTGGATGCTTAGATTTACATTTTCAAGAGGACAAATAATTTTGGCACCTTAGTAAGATAACTGTATAAGATGTTCCACGTTCAACACCAAATTCCCAGGATGCCTAAAATCACGCATACAGTTGAAAAAAAAAGTCCATTTCTCTGCTGTTGTATAAGTACTTATACTGCTGGGAATATTCTGAGGCATCTTGCTAATTAAAACTAAACTAATGCTACTCAATACATGCTTTGCATTTGTTTTTCTCAGATTAGTTTTTTTTACAGGGTTTGTTTGCTTAATCAGAATTTGCAAAATTCTACTAACACCCAAGGAGATTGTATAGAGTTTGTTTTGGGTTTTTAATTGAGGAATTTATTCCTGAACATGCAGTTTTTCAAATTGCATAACAGAGAATCTGGAGCAAGAGGCTGGAGCCAGCTGCAAGCTCTGGTACCAAGCTTTGGGATCCCACAGGTACCTTCAGTAACAGAGCAAACAGTTAAAAATAGTATCAAACAGCGCGCTCTCTCCATTTCCAGTTTCTTTTCCCTCTGTCTTCTGTTTTGTGTGCTTGGAGAACCCAGTTGTAAAGATAAAGTTATGACAGATGGTTCAGTGGTCAGAATTCTGAGGCAGTCTGTGGGAACCCTGCTCTGTTCTGCTGAATACTATTTAGTGGTTGGTATTCAACACCTTAGGGTCCTTGCCCTGTGGAAGTGAGTATGTGTCTCACCTGACTACCGTGAGCTGGTGAGGCAGTGTTCCAGGCTAGCTTTAGATCAGTTAAGTGACCAAATTAATCCAGACTTTTCTTGCTTCCTCATTGTTAAAAATGGACATAATACTACTGAGCTACTTCACTAGATACTGTAAAAATCAGTACTTTTAAAGATCATGAGATTTGACTAGGATGGGGTATCATAAATTCAGAGTTAGACTTCTAAGGATGATTACATCCTTAGAAATCAAGAAAACACCATCTCAAAAATCAAGAAAACATACATCAAAAAAATGCATCTCTAGCGTGTATAGTGGGGGGAAGAGAGGGAAGGGGGAGCCAACCTGTAGACAGCAACAGCTCAGGTAACTTTTGCAGTCCTTTAATTAACACTTCAAGTCTCTGAAGCCCAGCTTTGGTGGCTGTTTAACTCTAGCCCAGAGGGATTGAGATTCTAACTGTTGAACCATAGGGATTTGCTTGAAAAACAGTTACAACAGCAGGAATAAAACCCCATCTGAGAGCAGTGGCATAGTGTCATATCAGTATCATCATGAGTTCAGCTGTACACTGGGTCAATTGACAAGCTTGCTAATGCAGAGTGCAAGATTAATTGGCCTTGGTCAGCCTTTGCTTCACTATCTGAATATCATTATCAGGAATGTAAATGATTATGCAGTGCAGAAAAATGCCACAATAGTCTCAGTGTCTCCTTTTATACTTGCCTCTTTTTAAACAGGGCTTTATCTAAATGCAAATGTGATTTCAGCCTTCTGATTGGGACATTATACAGTCATCCATTCCAGAAAAGCACAATTAACGGATTATTTTATTTCTGACTCAACAGTTCTCAGTTTAGATGGTTTGTTTGTTGTGCTATGCATGATATTTAAGTTATCAGAAGGAGATTTACATTATTAGTCAGGATTGTAGCCAGATTTTGTGAGGTCAAGGGTTTTTTCTTGGCAGATAAAAATGGTAACATTTGTGGGATTCGAGGGGGGATGTTTTTAGAACAAAAGGCAATAGTGCAGATTCTTACTATGCTTCATTGTCCTCTTTGTGCAAAGTAAGGGGCAAATGACAGTAGTAACTATGCAAATTCTCCAATGTTGTGGGGACTACACGTGCAGAGTTTAGCCTTACCTGTTTTCAGGATCTATTCACTGTTGAGTTGTACTCATACAGTGCCCCAGTATCTGAAAACTTAATAGTGGGTCAGGTCATAAGATTATTTCTCATTAAACAGCCATTTTGCCAAAATAGGCATCAAGTTTTGCATGTGCTGTGGTAGATTTCCAGTAAAGTTTTCACTGGAAATGATATTGTAAACCCTGAAGTTACGTGCTCAGAAAAGTACAGATCTTTGGTGATAAACTTTCCCATGAAGTGTACCCATGTCACAAAATTCATAGCATTTTTGCAGCTATGAATATGTCAGAACTCAGGATAGTGGTTTTTTTCCTTTCAGTATGGGAGCCTCATACAGGATATGTTTGATAACTAGACCTGGTGAAAACTTCAGTCTTCAAATCTATTAGAAAGTCCAGGATTTGTGGGAAGGTGAAGGATTTTTTTTTTTTTCTGAAATTCATTGGTGTAAATTTATTTGTCACAGGATTTGGATTCAAAGGTTCATCATTTTCCTATGAAAAATTACTGCAGCGGAAAATTCCTAATAATCTATAGTGAAACAACATTTTCAATTCCATTGATCAGTTTAATCCTTCCATATTCATATGTTTACGTGACTCTCATTTCTTGCTCTCTCCCATAGCTTATTTTTTCTGTGCTGAAGCAAGCTGTCCTATACATTCCCAACACATGAGGGATCTTTGCTTTTGTGACAGGAAATCTATTGCACCACTTAGGTTTAATTAGAGCACAATGACATATGATGAGTTTACACATCAAAGCCTAGAAACAACACATTGGCGTCAGTCCCAAAGGATATTTTGGGATCAGTATTGAATTGGGATGTTTCACTGTATTTAGTGTGGAGGATATGTGAAATACAGAGTCAGGTTCTTAGGGTCAGTGGAACTATACCAATTCTTACCAGGTAAGAATCTAGCCAAAAAAAATAAACCTGTGTGTAACATTAAATTTAGGTTCAGATCAACTTGAATCCAACTGCATATTCTAGACTTTTGTACTGGATGATAAAAAAACATATTCCCATAGGTTCTTTGTAAGTAACAAGTTGAATCCTATGCCCAGTTCTCATGTGCACAGAGTTCAGAGTTGAGTATAGAGCCAGTACATAACTTAATTTGCCACATAGTGGAGTGAGGGGTTAGCTTATGGTTAGGTGCAGAGATGGTCTTTATATTCTGCTCACTTGTAGCACTAGTTATGTGTTGGTAAGTCACAGTTAGTGACTACGGTGCCCTACCACTTATGTAAATGATGCCCTTCATCTTATATCTTTAACATGTATGTGGGTTTATCATTTCAAGAAGTAGGACTTATTACTGTAGCAATTTTTTTCCTGCCATAAATGTTTTTCATTAAATAAGGGAATTTTGATGTTTCACATATACATTTTTTTAATTATTAATTTATTTCAGGAAAGCTTAATTTGAGATATAGTATCCAGATGCCAACTTTGTCTATGCTCAGGGTTATGGAATGGGTCCATTTTTGTCTTACTGTTATTAATCTGTATTTGTGCATATTACATGAAAGATTAAAAAAAACCCTCTCTTCTGTGATAATGGCAAAAGCAATTTAAGCTGGGGTTTTTACAGAGTTCATCTCTTATTTTCAGATATCCACTTTTCCTGTGGTTATTGGACTGCTTCAGTATTTTGAGACACTGTACTCACAGGAGACTAGACTATTTTAGGAACAAAAGTGCCATGTATTCAAAGCGTGACATTTAGTTTAACGGTACAGTATGATGAATGCCCAGCCCGCGTTAGTCCAGTGAGGCAGCATGGCTCAAGCACTCATCTTCAGCGCGCAGTTGTCTCCCTGTTGACCCTTTCTGTAGCATCTGGAAGGCCCTTGTCCTCTGCTGACCATGTTAGCATTGCTTCCCATGTCAAGTCATGGGCTGTGGGGCACAGCAAAGAAGTCGGATGGCTTCAGATTCCTGTATGTGAGTTGCCCAACTCAACATGCAGCCATTTGGGTTCTAAACAAAAAACCTAACTGCATTAGAGCTTGAATTTCAGAGTTGGAAAATAGGTACAACTGCCACTGAAGGAAGGAGAAAAGGAAAACACGGGTGCCAAAGATATCCCATGTGAAGCTGGTCCAGTCAGTTAATTTCTGTGCCTCATTTCCTATTTAGGAGAGCAGTCTACAGTCTCAGAGCGGTGTTCTTGTGTCTGTATCAGACGCTGGGAAACACTTGGGGTATGGTAGTAGAAGATTCAGAAATACATTAAAAAAGCTAGGTAGATGTCTGTGGGTGCAGCCTGTCTAAATAGAAATCCCTAAGCTTCAGTAATCTTTTGTAACTGACTCTAGAAGGCACTTCATTCTTTAGAAAAGTAACTTGATTAATCGGGTGTTAAATGACTGATAGATAAAGCACCTTGACAAACACTGGGCCATTAACATGGCATGTTGGGGTTTTTTTATTTCTGGCACGCCTTAAAGCTGTTTTCTGTTTCACTTTCCTTCTTCTTATAACTGTATCTGTTTGGGCAGTTCTTGTTCAAACGTATTGGTAAAACAGAGAAATATAGAGTTGGATACACAGAGGACATCTGAACTTTATTGTAAAGGTCTTGCTTCCCCTATGTGACTTCATATGGTAAAAAAATTCAAGGCTACCAAAGACAGGCAACATGTATGTTACTGTATTCTTGAACTTCTTGTTATGAAAGAAAAGTAAATCTAGATATTGATCGAAACATAAAATTATGTCCCAGTTCCTCTGAAAAAGACAAACATTGCAAACATTGACATCTCCTATTAATTGATTATTGTTGTGACAGAATCCCTTGAACTATCAGTATGTGTCAGGAATATTACTTGGTTTACATATATTGTTCTCAGCTTTGTCACCTGCAATACTATATGCCAGGAGAAAACTGAAGGAGGGGATTGTGCATGATGTTTGTATAGTAAATGTTTCTTACAATATATGGTGTAAATTGGCAACCCCAAAATATGTTAATTAAAAAGGTAATACCGGTTGAAAGCTGAAAGTTCAATTTAAATAGTAGGGGAGAAAGAGCCAGGTGTCAGGTGAAACTAAATGTCCTAAGCAGGAAAGGAAAGCAAAGGCATTTGCATAACAAAACAAGATGACTTTCAAAGTTTCGCTTGTGTTCTCACTGACACATAGTAGGGGTATACAGAGTGTCTCTGAACTGAGTGCTAGGAAGAAACTGAAGGAGGGTACCAGAATCTATTTTGAAAGACCATTTGTACTGGAAGGGTTCCTAAGAGAACAACTCTAGTAAAAGAAGTCAAGGAAGGAAGTTAGTGCTGAGAGTGATATCAAGGGTGGAGTGAAAGGTGTATGCTGGAAATACGCCTTCAGTGCGCTCTGCTGGGAGAGAAGCCCTAGGATTGAACCCCCTGTTGCAGTTAGAAAAATAACGACGTGTACATATCCCTGCTTGAGATACTTGTTGAGGCCTTCAGCACTTGGAAAGTAAGTCAGATGGGGTGTTATACCATGAGGATGAGGTGTCCATTATGCCAAAACAAATCCGAGTGCCCCTCTGAAAAACTCTTTTATCTTATTTGATATTATATATTATTGCCCCATCATTGGCAGCAACGTGATCTATTGAAAAATGTCCCTGCCCATGGCAAGGGGTTTGGACTAGATGATCTTTAAAGGTCCCTCCTAACCCAAACCATTCTGTGATTATATTTCTGTTTTCAAAATAGGACACAGACTTGGAATCATCCTACCTAATTTAGGCTTGTAATTGCAGGATCTATATTCTTGGTTTGTTACTCCTTCTGTGTTCAGTGAAGAGAAGGGCAGGAAGTAATTCAGTCTATATATTATTTGAGTCACATTTTGGAGTTGCTTATATTTCTACTGGTTAGAGGGGGAATGCAGGGATCTCTCTACTGATTACCAAGAGTATAATCGCCTCCTGTACTCAAATACCAAAGTGAAATGAATCCAAACCAAAAAACGCATGGAGCTGATGCCCAGCATAGGCTTCATTGCAAAGAGAAAATGGTATTTTAAAGGAGAAAGATTGGAAAAAAACAAGAGATGAGCATTTTGAAGCCTGGGGGTATTCTGATCTGTATTTTAAGCTGAACTTTTTGGGTAAAGCCATAATTAGCACATCTTGTGTACTTGGAAAGTGAGCTAGCAAGTGGACTAGTCAGACTGAAGCCATTTTGAAAAGTCAGCTCTTGGTCTATATTTCTGAATTTTTGTGACACCTTTCTGCCCTACCTATGGGTTTTTTGGACAGTATCCAATTCCTGTAGTGTGTGAGGCTGAGTGGCTTTTAATAAACAAATCCGAAAAAACAGAACTGGAATCAACCAAGCAGAATGAAAAGATTGCAGCAGCAGTATAGAGCCAACTTACTGCCCTCATGATGGAAGAATGCTTTTATAATTGTTCATGAAAGCTAATGGAAACTGTATCTTGGCTGTGAATAATTCTCAGGAGGGATCATTGTGAAGTCTTGCCTCATCTCTCGTACTTTACTGATAGAACATATCAAGTCTTCAAAGGTAGACGCATCCCATGAAGCTCGAAGTGCAGAAAACTATTGGTCAGTTTTAGACACTAGAGAAAGATGGGACTCTTCAGGGGTGAGTGAGCTTTACTGGCACATCACTGACCTGTCAGAGGCCCGTGCAGATTTACCTTCATTAACGGCATGTCAGTTGTGGGAGGAGTGGATAACTGGCAGAGGGTAAAGGTTATGATGATGGAATCCAGGAGCCAACTAATTAAGATTTTCTTGCCCACAAGACATCATGATATCATGCTCAACTGTGTTGAGAGAAGGGAGTGTTTGAAAACTTACTGCAGTCAACATCATCTACTTCTGAGTTACCTGTAACCAAAAATCAGAAATGCCACATTTTGCATTTTGTCCATGGAATCTTTCCTAAATGTTACACCATATCAGTCCCTAAGATCTGTATTCCAGACTTTAGTAATAACAAGCAAATCAAAGTTGATATCTTAAATGTTAGATTTGATCTGTCTTTTTGACTTCATGATGTGTCTTAGTCCTTCTTGCACTGGATGGGGCACTACCAGCACAATACAAAACCAGATTTCCAGTTGCCATATTTGACATTGGCATCACCCATTTATCCATCTTGGGATTGGCCTTTGTCTACTTTTCTTTCTAAGATCTCCTGAATAGATAGTCATTAACCTATGATTAATTAAGGAAGTGACAGAGCTGAGTCTTGTGCAGGTAGTTGACAAGCTGTGTTGTACTAGCTCCAATGGAAAGTCATCACAGCTGTTATAGTGGTGTCTACAGAGCTTGGGGTCCAACAGCCTTTTTTTGGTTGGTTAGGGTTTTTTGTTATAATGTTAACAGAATCAGGGTAAAGAGCACCATACATGGATCCTTCAGCTCATTGTAATCACAAAAAAATGTGGCATATTGGTATTGAATGTCAAATTGGGATTTTTTTTTTGTAACTTTTATGGGTATCTTTCACTAGGGAGTTAGTCACTGCGATCGGCATTTGTTCTGGAGTACTGTTTGCTGTAAATCTATATACTCTAATACTTTGGGGAAAGGGCTTTGCTTGTTCAAAGTGCTGCTAAAGTGATTTTGACTAAAGTCGCAAGTGGACTACACAGAACCCATTTCAAATGTAAGGAAAGATGTCAGTATAAATAAGCATGAAAAAGAGATCCTGACATACGTTCTTGAAAGGTTTATGCCTATTAAGCCTATTTGTATATCTTTGAATTAGTTTTAATAACTTACATTATCAGCTCATGAGATAGTAACCCGGTTAAGTACTTCCTTAAGACAGTCGTCTTTTTTCCCTTGGAGGCTAGAAAGGCTTTTTCTGAAGTGTCATCAGAGCCTTTCTTAGGGACTTCCATAACACCCATCAGCCGTGACTCACTGTTTCTGCAGGTCCTTAAAAAAAATAGTGTTATAAAACTTGCCTGTTAATAACAGCTAAGCAGGTGGTGAGCTATATTGTGTGCTCTATTAGTCTACACAAAAACAGGCTCACATTACTGTCACCTCCTCCCTGCTCCCATCCCACCTGTTTGGCTCATCTGCCTTGTTCTGCCTCATCTTATGACTTGTCATTAGTCTGCCTTGTAAATTCTTTGTGGCAGAAACTTTTTCATTAGGTATGTATGTATATATAGTACTTACCATGACAGAGCCTGAACCCTTGACTGAAGAGTATGGGCACAATTCCAGTACAGATAATAATGCTAATATTGCAAGGTTCATTTCTCACAGATTTCCTGTAGACAAGCAGCTCTACCACAGGAACAGCTCCCTCTCATTTTACAAGATGTTACTTTTGACAAAAGATAGTTAGATTCAAAAAAATCGGTATAGCCTAGATTTCACCCAATCTTCAGTAATGAGCAGAAAAACACCCCAATACCGTGGGGTACTCAGATATGACTTTGTACAGTGGTTTTGTACCACGAGTAAAACAATGTTGTTGAGGCCCATCCCTCAAGAATAGGACACATTCTGCGTTTTTGTCATAGAATTCTTTAATTTTCGTCACATAGAAGAATCATACTTTTTGTGCCTAAAATAGTAAAGATTTTCAGTGACCTCTGCTACTGTAAATCAGCATAGCTTTTGTTACTGCTATAGAGGTATGTTACCTTACGTCTACTTAGTTATAGACTGAGATGGAATTTTGTTTTACTGAAAGTACAGATTACGATAGTAGATATCCCATTATGATGGGCATTTTACAGGTACATAGCAAGGAGATTTTTCCCTACTGCAAGAAGAGCTAGTCTATACAAATATACAGCCCAGGCATGCGATAGCTGTGATGTTCTATTCTGAAATAAATTTGGCCGAAGGACTTAAATTATTTAAGAAAAAGGAAAAAAATATTCCAAATGATGAGTAAGTATCATAATGGGTGCTAAAATAATGCCATACACCTACTTCATTACTCAGTTTACTTATTTATTGTCTTTATTCTTAAGAGTAATGATGTAGAAGTGTTTTTTTTCCTTTTTTCCTAATGTTAATTTAGTTCTCTGCAGATGGTAACCATCTGTTAAATGACAAGTCATTTACAGTATTTGATTAACACTTTATATAGCTTGGATGGACTTATTGTAACAAATATGTAAGTGTAGTTATGAAGGTGAAACTTGTTAGTTTTGTTCTTTTCCTGTTGCTGTTACCAAAAAAAAATAAGGAAAATCTCAAACTTACCAATATTTTTCCTGTCTTCTCCTGTATTTATACATGTTATTTCACGTCAAAGCCTGACATTCATAGGCCAGTTCACAAGATGTCGTTGAGAATGACAATACTAGGAAATATTGTTAAATTCCAACAGCACTTGTAGCAATTATGAGCGTCCTCATTCTACAGTGTCACTATGCGGATGGACTCATGGATGTTCAAGGAAAGTACTGTAGGCTTTAATAAATCTAAGAATCATGGCTTATGAAGTAGAAAACTCCCTTGGGGCTGTGATACTGCTTTGTATACTGATAGCAGCTTACACTGTGGGTCTGTTTTTAAACTAGAAAAAATTATGTATTGCAGTACACCTTAATATCACCATCATAAAGTGATCTTTTTGCATGAACTGCACACTTCTGTGTTTTAATACCTTGATCAGTGACAGCTAGCTTCCATCTGTCCATAAACTAAGCAAGTTCTGATTCATTTCATTGTGTTTTCTTCTAAAGTTTCTTCAAGTTATGCTGCTAAACCTTAATTTGCTGGCCCTGTTTTCATTGTTGTAAAACTATTTTACACTTTTATTTCTGTGTTTATAATGAAATTCATTAGGTATTTTGACTTGCTGGGTTTTTTATTTTACTTTCAACAGGTAAAAAGCTTGCTAATGGCCCCACTACCGAATGCTGAGCTAGTTCAGAACTCTTTGCAGTTATATCGTTACCTGCTTCGATGCTGTAAGCAACTTCCTGAAGAGAATATTCGTCAGCATTACAGACATGCAGTCAGACAGGTGAGAAACAGACTTCCTTTCTGTTGGTGGAATTCAATGTTGTGGGGTTTTTGGGGGTTTTTTGTTTGGTTTTGGTTTTCTCCTCCTACAGTTTGGACCAACTTTTTATAACTCCAGGCACTTAAAAAATTATTCTTCTGCAAGCTTGAAACATTAGTGGATTTGAAGGATTATACTGGGAGTATGTGAAGGATCATTTCTTGTTTGCTTTGAATCTGAAACCTATTTTCCTTGGCTTTCATCTCTAATTCTTGTGTTAGTTAAGAGAATGAACAATTGCTCCTTACTCACCTAAACACATCTTTTATGGTGAAACGTACTGGGTCTTTCTAGTTTTAATGTACCAGACAGTTTCAGTTGTTGTCCTGAGTTAAAGTTCAGATGATATATGAAAGGAGTAAAATACTAAATTGTGAAATTACTCTTGACAAGACTTGTTATGGATTTCCAGGTGCTACAATGTATATTTTTACCTTTTCAGATCAACAGCTTGTTTGCATCCAATATTTTCTTTGAGATTTAAAAGTGATCCTTATTTGACAACTGTTGTGTTAAGTTGGCTAGTCAGTGTAACACTTTGAATGTTGCAGAGTTTCAAAGTTCATGCCGATGAAGACAACCCTGAACGAATCCAGCAGATTATTAAGAGAGCCATTGAAGATGCTGACTGGGTCATGAATAAAGTAAGTGTGTCAGATTGTCTAAGTTTTGTGCTCTCTCAGTTCAGATCAAAGAAGAAAACATCAGAAAGCAAGTTAGGAACAGCAAACTGTTCCATTGTACTGGATGTTGGAGTGTCTGCGTGAAAGAAAATACCTAGTCACTAGGGATCTATGATTTTGATAGTTCTTGTTTAAAAATCTTCTTTGTTGATATAAACTTCAGTGTATCTGTTTAGAACAGATGACACTTTGAGTTGGTCTCTGTATGAGTCTTTGTTTCCATGAAGAATTATATTAAACTTCAGCAGTGGTGGTAGTATAAGTCTATTATAGAGGAAAAAAACTACAGTATTTTGCAAGCCACAGTTTGTTGATATGCATCAGCTGCTTTCCTAATAGGAATCTATCATCTCTTAGTCAGTTTACATAAACTCCCAGAAGGATTTTCCCCACCACCACCACTCAGATCTTGCCTGTGTCTGGGCAAATCCGGGTTAGACAACATAGTGGCAGAATTGTGGCAATTGGTTTACTTGTGCTGTAGTTATCAGCCAGTAGAAATGCCTCTCTGCTATCACAGCACTGAAAAATACCACTCCAACTGGTTTCTTAAATAAAAGAATGAAGATTGTTTACTATTAGACAGCTGAGTCTCACCTGGACTTCCTTGGATTCAAATCCGGTTGGGGAGCATGACACGTTAACATGGCTTTCTCAGAGTATAATGAAACAAGTCAGAAGTTCAGCTTGCTCTAAGTATCTGTGATTTAATTTACTAAATGACTGTTAAGTCCTTGTCTCTGCCAGCCCATGAAATCCAAATGAGAACTGTTGCAGGAGCAAGCGTAGATTAGTCATAGATTAAAAAATTATAGCAGTAGCCAAATCCCAATGGTTATAGCCTAGTAAATAACTGTCTGTGCCTGAATCTGATTTTATTCTCCCTACAATTATGAAAAACCTCATTCTGATTCTGCTACAGAGATTGTAGTCTGCTTCATTGGAAAACTCATAATTTAACTGTGTGAGAGGAGGACTGGGTTCACAGTGCCTGCCAGGAAGCATTATTTTATACTGTAGAGGGACAGCCTATCAAATTTCAGTCTAACTTAAAGGAAACTGAAATAATTTTATGTAGATCGTGAAGAGGGTTGTAAATCCTTGTCAGCGTGAACTGTTACTTTAAGTTATGTGCTCTTTCCTGTAAATACTTGTTTCTTTTTTCTTTGTTTTAGTACAAAAAACAGAAGTAGAAGAGGAACAATGAAGACAAGAATGTCATTGGTAAACATCCTTAGAGGACTTGCAGTCAAGCCCAGTACTGTATTATAGTTATTGCCTGGAGTTTTCTCTTAGATAACACAAATACAATAATTTAGATCTCATTGGGATGTCATGAAGCTAAATTAATATTTCTGAAGCTATTTGAGTCTGTAGATTAAAAGGCACAGTCTAGGTTCAAAGCATTAGCTTGTGAAATCACAAACTTTAGCTTAAAGCCCAAACTTGTCGAAGATTTGAGTAACACAGAGAGCTTCTCAGGAAAACTTACTGAGAATAAAAATGTAATGAAGTACAAGTCATTCATAAATAATAAGTAGTGCCCTGTCTGTCATCCATATCTGATGAATTACCACATCTCATCTGAAAGAACTTAACTAGTGTCTGAGCATAAAGGTCTATACTGGGAGCCCGCAAACCTGAGAAATGCTCACTGAGGATCAGAACAAATTTCTCTTTACTTGATTGTCGGCTAGATTATACTGTTAGGCCTAGATCCACCATAGCACAGCAGTGTTTGATACGCTTACTGCATAGCTTATGTGGTGGCAAAGTTCTGCATAAGTAACAGTGGATTTAAGTTTGTGTACTGTCCTGACTTAGGGTAGTCAGTCTGATAATGTCAGATCATCCTCTGTCAGGACCACAGATATGTTTTCAGAGTGAAGCAGAGGTATGACCAGAGCACAGGTCTCATTTTAATCTAGTAGCAGACACAAAAGTTTAGGCTTTTATGTGAAGAACATACGCACAAGAACTTTGAGGGCATCTGAAACTTGACCCATACATAGTATTTTTCCCTTGCCAGTCCGTGCTACAGGTGTATCTTCGTTCTACTCTGTAGGTTTGCACTTGAACTAATGGTTTTATTTTCTTATTTAAAGATGGAGATTAGGGTGACAGGCACCTAAACTCTCATGAAAACAGACACCATTCAGACAGGTTTTGTGGACTGAATGGTATAATCACTGAAATGCGCAATGTTGTACAGATATAAAGGCCTTCACAACTTTTTGCAACGTATAATAAATGTTCTTTAAAAATGGGAGTCCATGTCCTCTTTACAAAGACCGTCTTTTCCCTGCCCTAATAGATTTGCATCAGGGAAAACTCAGTAGAAATACTAGTTATCTTAAATAAAATTAATTTAGGGGTGAAAGTGTTTTCTCTTGAAACACGACCTTTGCTTTTAGCTGTACTTGGAACTTTCTGCCTCCAGGTGGCAGTGCAAGCTGCGATGCGTATTGGAAGTCTTCAGTATTTGGGGGTTGGGTTTGTTTTTACTGTTTCAAAATTGTTGAGCTTCCTCACCTGCCAAAATAGAACCCGGGTGCTAAGGCAGATCTCTCTCAGGCTCCAGATTTTCTCTTTTTTTTTATTCAGCAATGAAAGAAAGAAAAAGAAAATCCTAGCTCAAAGTAGTCAAATTTGACAAGTGCTGTAAAAGAAATGGGGGCCGTAAGTGAATGTTTATACCATAAAGTACTGTATCAAAAAATTTCTTTGGAAACTTGACCCATACACCCTCCGTAATCCTACACCCTCCTCTTCAAGAATTCCTGCCCTCTGTTATTCTTTCCTGTGTCATCGCCACTGTTGTTCTTTTCTCTAGTCCTACATCTTTCACATCACCTTATACACCCTCAGCTTTTGTTGTTGTTCTACACATTCCTTAGTTCTGTTCTCTCCCATCTTATTTCTCTTCCTTGTATCCTGTTCTGACAGGTCAATCAGAAGATACTCGGGTGTTATACTGGGGCCACCCTTCTGTTTAATTTCAGATAATAAAGCATGAAGATAATAGAGAAAATGTACAGTAGGTGTCACATGATGAAAACCACTTGTCTTTCTACTTAAATGCATTTTTTACAAGTGCAACCATTCTGTTTTAAATTTTCAAAACAGTTTGATGCAAGGTAGAGATAGAAAACTTCAACCTTGGCAGTTGATGAGGAATATTCAGTACGAAACTGAACACTAATAAAAAAGTTCAAGTAGATTTGATAGAAGATATCTGAATGCCAACTGTATGAGGTTTAACAAGGCCAAGTGCTGGGTCCTGCACTTTGGTCACAANTTTTTTTGGGGGGGAGGTTGATGGTTGGACTAGATGATCTCAGAGGTCTTTTCCAACCTTAACAATTCTATGATTCTGATGTGCTACTTTTAATTAACAGCAAACGGAACACCCACGCTGTACTTCAATTCTATGGTATGTATTTGGTATGGAGGTGCATTGAGCTTTATATCACTGCAACAGTGAAAACAATAAGACTCGGTAGGATTAACAGTGTATAGAAGCGTACTAGTTTCCCAAACTTCATGCAGTGTGCTCAACAACCTTCCATTGCTTTAATTGTCTTGCTTGATGTAGTGTGAGATCTAATATTTCAGTTACTAAATAGGATACTTGCGTGTGTCTAAATCATTCTTATATGCCTATTTAATTTATGGATCGCTCAAGAGAGGAGGCACTACAGAACTGGAAGCTGCACCTGTGGCATGTCTGCAGCTCCAAATGTCTGAGGTGCCAGCTGAGATATGGGAACACCAGACCAAAGGTATGACAGATGTAACTGATATGGTAGGACCAGGATCTGTGAATTTTTAGTCTCTGGAAGCTGGTAGAGCAAGCAGTTCTTAGTAGGGTGCAGAGGGAGAACATGGTTGCTGATGCAGGAGGCACCATGAGTAAGTATTCTGATAGTAGTGATTCACTTGTAGAGCATGATGAGATGTCAGAGTGATTTTTTTATTTTTGTTTCATACAAACATAGTGTGGTTTTCAAAATAACAAACCGTTACTGGAATAGAAACATAATGTGAAAGTAACTTTGTTCTGTAACAGACTAAATAAATAATTTTCTTGGTGGTGGTGAGACACAATGCAAACAACTGCTTACTTCCTTGTAATAGCAAAAGTAACCCGTATTCAGCAGCATAATTTGAGACCAAAGGTGTTATATTAGCCTAGATGTAGATGAGAACCCGAAGTCTGAAAAGGGATTTACGCAGAGCTTCAATACATTTGACCAAAATTATTGCCCAGAAAACTTCTACTCAGGAGTCATTTAATCCCGGAGTTGCCCTAATTTACCACTTACTAAACTGTTTGACCTGAGAGTTTATATGATAAATTGAGTTCTCCTCTTTGGTATCCAGGACCACCTTTGAGCAACTCTCTGCCACTCAGCCTTGCTGAGACTGAAGAACTGTGCTCTGTTCCACCAATGTCTTCGTTTAGTGTTGATGCCACTGTACTAATGATCAGCTGCCAGTGGCTCTAACAGGGCCCACTGCAGGAAAGACTTACACAGTCACAAGCATAACATTCCTATGCTCACAGGGGAGCACTTCATTTGTCAGTCTCCTCCATGGTTCTCTGATGGCAGTTGCAAAGAAAATATCAACACCAAATAGATTGGTGCATCTGTGTTTCCATATTCAGTCATCCAGAAACTCTGAAAATAAAGATGTTGGGTGCAACTTAAGTGATAGGGAATAAAAGAGACTGTGGTGTAATTAGTATTGCAAAGTTTAAAAGAAAAAAGATCACAGTGCTTGTTATCATTTGTTGGATCAACAGTTTAATGACAGTAAAAAGGGACAAGCCTCTTCTATTCATGGGGTTTAGTTCCTTTTCTATTGATATGAGGAACCCGTTTCTGTACTTGTGTATCATGCTGTTTCCAGTAAGTAATGGACTGCTGATAGGTGTATGCAGTAATAGAATGACTAGAATCACTAGAATGAATGAATAAGTTCATGTCAAAGCCCCAGTTTTTGTTGACCCCACTTATAAGCACTGCTATAGTAAGTTACCAGTTACCAGCATCACTTTCAGTATGGAATTGTATCACCTGGCCATTCATTAGCCTGAGGGTTTTCACTGTGTTTACACGAGTGTAACAACTACATTCTGGAAACAGCAGTTTTGCAGCTGGTTACTGTAAGACCTTGGATCAATAAATGTTCTGAAGTACTCCTCTACAATTAGAGGAGTTGAGTAGAATTAACCATTCAAACGTTATGTACAGACAACTCTGTCAGTTAAGTTAGAAAAAGGTTTTCACAGGATGCTTGTTATGCAAGACAAAAATTAGAACAAGGAAAAGAAAGTTGGGAGACTTCTGTTGAATAAGTTGAGACTCTGCTTTTAATTCTTGGAAGTATGGAGAAGCAGATGATTGAGGTCACATTTTAGCTAAGTAAAATGAGAAACAAGTTCTTACTAGCTCCAGGTTGTAGACTTATCAACATTCAGTCTAAGGACAGAACCAAATTTGGTGCTATACTTCCTTTTCTGTATATATATAAAAAACATTAGGAACCAAAAGCTGAAATTGTGTGGAAATAACCTGTACATTACAAATATGGAAGTGACGTGTCTAGAAAGACTGGAACAATGGCAATTTACTGGTCGGTTAGTTGATGTGTTTTGTTTAGTGTATAGGTTCTTGCTCTTAAGCCTACAGACAAATGTTAAAGGGTCCACTTTTGTAATTTCCAGCTTTGACGCCTCATGTAGAAGCTTTCTGTGTAGTGAAAATATTTCTTTTTTTTCTTTTTTTTTAATTTGTTGATATCAGGTTTTGGTATGGAAAAGATTGTAAATTTGTGGTTTATCTAAAATATAGGATGGTATTCTGCATTACACGTGGTTAGAGATCTATATATTTCTGATCACATTCTTATGTCAGAGGTGTTACTGATTTCAATTCACTCTTGCCACTGAAAGTCATTTGAGCCCTGTCAGTACTGAATAGAATACTTCCATCCCAAGCTAGGCTTTGTTTAGTACCATTTGTCAATAATTAAATATTCCTTAAATAATTCCTTAGCTTTAGCACTTTGTAAACTCTTTTTCACTTGGTTCATTATGTCACAGGCGTTCCTTTTTGTTTTGAGACATGTAAGCTAAGAATTTGATGCTAAACAAAAACATCCCTCATCTGGTGTTTGGCTCACTTTCAGATGTCACAAGGAAGTAATGTTTACTGTGATACTATATAGAACAATATGCACGCTATTTCTGAGAAAGAAATAATATTCACTGTGGTCTTTTCTTAAGAGAAACAGTTTCTTATTTGTGAATAGTTTTTAACTTGGCATTACAAATTGTGCCTTCTGATAACATGCAAACCAAGCAGGCAGCACAGCGGCTGTGGGTCTTAGACATTCGATATCGTAATATTCATTCATTATGAGAGCCCTTGACCTTAAACTGTAAGAATGAATCTTTAGAGCTTTATGCTTCACAGTGCAGTGTCCCTCAGTGTCATCCAAAATAGCATATGTTTATTTGAAACGCGAGTAGTCTTTGTCAAGAACTGTTCTAAAGCAAGTCAGTAACACATGAAAATGGCTCAGCAGTGTACTGTGCTGCCCGCTTGGTTGGTTGCTTTACTGCTGCTTTTCTTGCTGTTCAGAGGCACCGTATCTCTTCTTGAGTATGAGCCAGCTGAGGCATCTTTCAACTTTGTATTATTTGATTAATTTATCTTATACTTCTGTCAAGCCAGGTTTTATGAAATAGTGTTAACTGAGGTATACACTAGTCATCAAGTATTCCTTTCAGCTTGTGATTAATCAGGGCAGACACATTAACTTTAAAAAAAAAACCCTGTTCTTTGAAGAATGCTTTGTTTTCCTCATAATTGTGTTTGATATTTTAAATAGTTTTTAAAAGTTTAGAAGCAGATGGAGGCATCTGTCACTTGCAGCTAAGAGCTTAACAATGTCTATATTTAATAATCGTTGGTCAGAGATGCCTGGTATTGCACACTTAAGGGAGTAATCCTGCACACTTAAGTAAGCTAGTAGATTATGAAGAGGATGGTTCTGGAACTGCTGTTCATTGTCCTTTTCTATAAACTGAGAGGCCTAAGAATTTAACCTCCCTCTTCTGTAACTGTCAACCTGGGTGCCTTTTCCCCCAGAAGAATCTGCCTTCATATTCTGCGTTAACCCTTTTCAAAATGGATTAATTTGATTTTCTTTTTCCATTATTAACTTCTGAGACAGCTTTGGGTGCTTCCCTACCTCGTATAGCGTATTCCCGTTCAGCTGCTGCCCCACAACATGTGATCGAACTGCCTTATTACCTGAGTACTTCCTTCTGCTGGAGTTCAGCTTCATCTATTTAAAACCTAGTGCACTTTATGTCCTTTGATTATTGCAGCTTATTTTTTGCACAGTCTTTGGTATCCTTCTTGAAAAAAGTTTGAAAATGTTTTGATTAATATTTCCTGACATTCTACAGAATGGATTTTAAAAGATAGAAAACTGACAATAAATTGTTGCAACTGATCAGGTGGACTCATGTTCTATATTAGATAACATCATGCAGGATCTGGGATTCTCTTAGTGTTACTTTCATTTTGTCAGTAGGTATTTCATCTGCAAAAAGTCAGCTGTATTTCAGACTATGAAACAAGGAACAAGGAAAAAAAAAAGTGTGTTTCAAAAAAAGTCAAACAGAAGTTAGTAGTCTGGAAAATATTACATCATGGTGGACACAGGCAAAGGCTGTATTTGCTGGAGACACCTCCCTGCTACTCACCAATCTGAGGACTGATTTTTTTTTTTCATGCCTAAAAAGAATTTTTTTTTCCACAATTGTGCAACTGTAAGGTCTGCTTTCTCTTTTATTTTCTGGGTTTTCCTCCTCTTTTTAGAGGTCACAGAATGGTGTGTTTAAATGCAGTTTATAGTACAGAATGCAGACACCTGTTGAGTCTTGGAGCCTTCTCTCCCTGAAGAGCTTTGTAGAGTTTATACTCTCTTAGCTGGAATTATCTCACAGAGTAGGTTGCAGCTTTATGGCCAACATTTTCAAAAGTAATTCTCATTGCTTTTTAGGTGCTTAACTTGGGAGACCTTAATTATACTTGGTGATAGTCTTGCATATTTCCCTGTGTTGCTGTATAACCGCAGGAAAATAAGATCACTTCTCTGGACTGCTTGTCTGTTTGGATTACATGGAAGGGTTTGTGGTTCACTGTCTACGTAGTAGTGCATACTTGTAACTGCAATTACAGTTGGGTTGTCATAGGCAAGACAAGAGTAAACAACAACTTACAGTGGATCTCAATACTGGGGGTTTTTTAAGAACCAATGAGAACTCTTAATATACCTGATTATCTCACATACTCATTTACTCCCATTCCCAGTGTTGTGTTCACCATCTTCCTTTAGCCTGATGATTTCAGTGCACAGAGCAGCTCTCTGCACTGGTTGGGACTCTGTTGGCAATAAGCAGTAAAATGGTTATTCCCCGACTAGCATGACTGAATTAGGAAGGTACTAAAGTGGTAATGACCATTTTACAGTTATTTCAGAAGCACAGTTTAAAGATACAGAGATCTCCAAATTCTGCTCCCAACTGATGTAATATAGGTTATAAGATTTCACAGTTCCACTGTACCAAGTCTGGTAATTTCTAATTGATTAAATGCAGTGAAAAGGCATCCAGTGTGTATTATGAAACTTAAGAGGTGGAGGGCCAATCCCTGCCCTAACTTGTTTATCCTCAAAGTTAGTTCATAAGCAAAGGTGCAGGTTTTATAGCTAATGTAATAATACAAAGAATGTACACAATATGAGTGGTGTTTAGCATAAAAAGTAACTTAATTGAAATCCATGTCTAGTTGCAAGAGGAATGAAACCATAAACTCTTTTGTCTAACGAAGATGCTTTGAAAGGAACAGATTGGGTATCATACTGAACCTGGAATCAGCTGACTTTATTGTACTATATGTGTGTGGGATTTTATTTACTATTTAGAATGTGTTTTCATTTTCATGAGTATCTGAAAGAAATGACAGATCATAATTATGTAACTTTGTAGAACTCTCTTAAGAACCTCTGGAATTCATAGGGACTGTCTGTTAAAAGAAAAGCTGGGGGACATCTTGCCTTTATGATTTATCAATTCTGTCTTGGTCTGTAAGAACAAAGGCATTCTAGGTAATTGCTTTTCAGGATGTTTACTTTTCGTGCTGTTTGTGGGTTCTGAGCCAAGACCACTGGAATCAAATGGAAAGACTCCTGTGTCTTTCATTCATCATTCATCATTTCATTCATCATGCTCATCAGAGCATTCATCATCTTACACCATTTTTCACTACCTTGAGTACTTAGAGAAAAGTACCATGCTTAATCACATTTACCAAAATTAAAAGTGAAACAGTTTTGCTTATCCAGTTTTACAAAACATAGTCTCTGCAGTGGTCTGGATAGGCTAGGTTCAAGAGGTGGGTCTGATGTTGAGGATGTATTGGCCTTCAGCAAGTCAGCCTGGAGACTGCAAGGAAAGGCATTACTCCTAGTTGCAGCTCCTAAATAAACGGGAGGAGGATTCTGAAGTTTCTTTGGCAACTAATTAGTTGCTTTCATTTCCCATGCTCGGTTGCTGTTTTGGAAAAGTAAACATTAAAAGTCATGCTGCTGTCTTCTGTGCTGAAGAACTACATTCCCTTTTTCTTGTTTTCATCAGTATTAAAACCTGCAGTCTACTTAAACATTAGTTGATGGATTTCTGATCCAGAGTTTATACTGTGCTCATTTGTGTGTATCAACACTGACCTAGAATACCTCTCTGATGAAAATGATCAGTCATTCTCCATGGTGTATTCACTTCTAAATAATTAGGGATGGGGTGGTATGTTTTTTGAAAAATGAACATCTAACTGGGTAGGAACTGATCTAACATAAACCTAAAAAAATATAAAATCTGCAAAAACTATTTAAGTATGCATGAGCTATCATTTCTTAGTTCCTTACCAGATCTATCCAACACCGTGTGGGCAGAAACTGGGAGTGTATCATTATGTACTTGAGAAGTCATCTCTCCTGATATGGTCATTCTACCAAATCAAGACATTGTTAACTGTGAGGGTTTCCTCTCTTATCACTGGGAAGTCATGTCAGGATGCCAGTTATCTGTCTTTTGTACATGCAGATTTGCTCTTCCATTGAAAAGAAATGGGATTTCAAAAGCAAAAACATGGGAGGAAATCAGGATCAGAGATGACACTTCATGGAAATACAGGAAATATTGATCCCCAAAAGCCCTACTAGGAGTATGAACAACATGTTCTTTTTGGAGAGTTCTTGGATTGTAATTAAGTCTTGGAAGCTGGTACATGAGAAGAGAGAAGGAAATAACATAGTGGTTTTCAGCTTGTGCTGGTCAGAGAGCTATCTTGAGCTGCTTTAACCTTACAGACAGTGTTGTAAAGTCACAGAAAATTCCCATTTACATTCACTTCTGCCAGGTCTCAGATGACTAAGCCAAAACTAATCATCATAAAACCAAGATGAGGCAAGAACATGCATTTGACTAAAAATCTTGCTATTTCTGTCACTGAACAGTGAAGTACACAGTCTACATAAGCTCCTTTCTGTTTCGGTGGCTGTGGTCCAAATAATCCCTTACTGCAATAGTTAGATGAAGCATTTAGACTACATGAAGTGATTATTTTGCATCTCATCCTATTGGGAGGAGAGATAAAAAGTGTTATGGATAATAATAGCACCTGCTAATGAATCTGTAACAATCCTTTGATGTTGGTACTAGGGCTGCTTATTATAGATTAAACCCTATAAAGCCATAAATCACTTTCTAGAATCTAACCTTAGTATACATCATCACATATTCTATTAATCTATTCATTTTTTTTCTTTTTAATAAGTGACTTTTTAAATTCTTGGTTGATGTTATGTTTAACCTGGCAGGCAGCTA